>JANHZU010003398.1:199051-211485 GCA_032468055.1 Acrochordus granulatus
GAGGTATACCTGTGATGACAATGACAGGCCTCTCTCATCTTTTTAAGTGGGAGAACTTGCGCAATTGGTGGCTGACTTAATACTTTTTTGCCCCACTGTATTTCCAGAAAGTCTGGAAGGTGCTGTTTAAATCTGGAGAAAGTCAGAATGCAGAGTGTCTGTGTATGTGTGCAGAAGGCATATGCTTTGAACAGTTCATTTGTTTTATAATGTAAGGACAGTATTAAACAGTCTTCCAGGGAAAGTATAGGAATTAAAGCAAAGTTCTTCATAATATCAAGTCACAGTATGCCACTTTATTTTTAAATCCAAACTTCAAGTAAAACATGTTCCTTTAAAGCTCAGATTTGCAGACTTTTTCTTAATTCTTATACTCTTTCCCAAGATATTTTATTTGGAAACTGGTATGAAGCTTTAAAAGACATTCTTAAGAGGAGCATGAGAAAGAGAGAACCATACATCAAGTGTAGTTCTGTGTTTGTTTTATAAAACAATGAGACTTGTGGCACCTTGAAGGAAAATACTGAAAGATTCTATTTGCTAGACCTCTTATGTGTAAATACTCTGTGGTAATATGGACTAAAAAGTACCTAATACTTATTGTCCATTTAGGGGTATACAGTAACTTGCTTCTCCTTTGCCTTTCTAGATTTCTCTTCACTTTAATAAATGTCTTCTGAGGTTTAGTCATGGCAACTGGACTTCTTTTCTTTTGTCTTAGAAACATTTTGCTGCTCATCTAAGTAGCTTCTTCAGTCTAAGAAAAAAGTTGGTCAGGGAACCCCAGAAATATCTTCCAAAGTGGATTTTGGGGGAGAAACCCTGAAGTTGATGCAGGAATATCACAGGACAGCAAGAAAAGAGGAGGCAGGCATTTATATCCTAACAACTCTCTGCCTACTCCCATCCCCCTATTGTCCACCAACGGAGTCTATTCAAGTTAGGTGAGGAATGAATCTACCTTGGAAGATACATTTTATAATAATTTTCCAAGAAATTAAGTATCTGTTCTAACCATACAAAGAGAGATTTTGCTTACCTCTTGTGCCTAAGGTTCTCAAGAGCATTGATTTGCACCTTTCACTGCATTATACCTACAATATATCTTGGAGGCCGGTATATTAAGCCTACATATGCACTATCTAATTGTCTTTTAGTCCAGACTTTCTTTCCCCAAAATCAGGGAGAAGAAGAAGCTGGCAGGAAGCGACTAGTTTGCTGTTTGAAGCCTAGGCTCACTTCAAAGAGTGGATGGAATCTGAGAGAAATCCATTAGAGTAAGCTCTTGGTGATATTTTTCCCCAAGTAAATGTGCAAACTCAGAGAGATGAAATGATTTAGTAAGACTAATTCAAAGTAGTTGTTTATGAATTATTGGATCACTTTCTCAAACTTTTGTTGGCTAATCTTTGATTGCAGCAAATTGAAACTGAAATTATAAACAGTTGGTTGAATCATAGTGTCACCCCAGCCCTAGCCATCTATCTTATTAATTGTATTTGTATACATATATGTATTTGTATATATGTATTTTCTGTTAAACTATCAGGACCATCACTAGCATACATATGATGATACAGTGTTGGTATAATATTAAGAGTTAGCAGAAGACTCAAAGCCAGTCCCACTATCTGAATGGCACAATTCTGCATAAAATTGGCACATGACATTTCATGCATGCATATTTAGAAAGAATGATTATCTTTGAGATGCAATACATCTCACCATAGTTGGGACTGACCTATGCACTCATTTAATGTTAAGTTTTAAAAACTGATTTGCATCTTTCAAACACTTGATTTTTCTCTTTTGCCATAATTGAGTGAATCTTTAAACTGAGCATGCATTAGAAAGCTCTTCATCGAGGAAGTCTGGGTTATCTAGGTTAGAATACTTGCTATTCTAGTGGTGAGCAACTTGAAATAGTATGTATGTTGTTTCAGAAATGGGGAAAGATTTCCCACTCCATTTTTGGCAGCGAAATAATTTTGATTGGTCCTGAGTGAGAACTGCTAATGTACCTGGTGAAATTTTGTTTCCCATTCAGCAGTGGTGATTGGATGTTAGTTGGGCTGTAGCTTGGGTTGTCCCATGCCTATACTGAGGTTTGTAAAGTCCCTTCTTCTGGGCATGAAGTGATGTCTGATGAGCTAAGGACCAGATTCCAAAAGATGTATTGGACCAAGACAAATAAATGGTTGGGACCAGGACAAAAACTACATTTGATTTAATGTACAAATAGTCCTTCACTCATAATCATTAATCTAGCAACTGTTGGAAGTTACAATGGCGCTGAAAAAAGTGACTTACAATCGGTCCTCACGCTTATGACTATTGCAGCATTCTGATGGTCATGTGATCAGTTGGAAATAGACATGTATGTATGGCAGTTGCAGCGTTCCAGGGTCAAGTGATTGCCATCTGCAACCTTTCTAACTGGCTTCCAACAAGCAAAGTCAACAGGGGGAAGCCAAATTCGCTTAACAACTGCATGATTTACTTAACAATTGCAGTGATTTGCTTAATGACTGTGACAAAAATGTTGTAAAATTGGGCACATCTTATTAACAACCACTTTACTTAGCAATGGGAATTCTGTTCCCAATTGTAGTCATAAATTGAGGACAACCTGTAATTGGAATACAATTAACATTAAAGTTAAAGTAATTGGCTAATACACTTCTCTTACTATCAAATTAGAAATTACTGCTTGGTGACAACATTTGGAGGAATTTTGGTGGACCAACCTTAAAGTCACATGTGGTGACTTTAAGTCACCATAAGGTGACTTCATAAGGATATGAAGGTATTCATATCCTTCTTTGAGCCCTCTCTAAACACAGTTGCTGACAATTAGGGGCATGGTTTTTACATTGTGAAGCAGGAAACATAGAACGGTGATGTACAACATAAAAGAAAGTTAAAAAACAGAGCATGCTTCCCAAAATTCACCTCAAAAGCTGTAATGGAATATCAAGAATGTGGAACCAAAAAAGGTACAGTGTCTCAATTTTGGGAAAGCAGTAAGCATGAGAAAGATACTCAGAATAATTCCACCTTGACTAGGTTGTACCTGTTGAAATAGACCAAGGCTTTGATAAGCTTTCAAGATTTGTTCCAATCCCCTAATCTTAGAGTGCTTTCCAAAACTCCTGGTTTCCCGATCTCATGTATCTCAAATGGCTGATAAAAAATTAAGGAGATTGAATTTTGGTTCCAGCTGAGTGTGACATGGTCCCAACCATTGTGCACACTCTCCCCTGTGTGCCATAAACAATGTGTGTGACCTATCAGTTAAAGTCAAAAGCTCTCATCCTGCTTTAAACGGATGGCCCCGAGATCTCTAGCTGTATAATCTCTAGCTGTATACTCCTCCCTTAGGCGAAGTTCTTTTCTAAGTTGGCTTTCAGCATGCTTTTTGCCATGGGTGGCCTGTTGCTTCCTGCGTTCCCATCCTCTCTCTGACAGTGATAAGTAGATTTTATTTCCCCCACAGAGGCACACTAAGACGCCAGCTTGTGCTCTCCTTTGTAAGGAGCTGACCTTGAAAAGGCTATGCTGAACACCCTGCTGCTGCTCAAGAAAAGGGAAGGAAGAAAGCAATCTCTTTCTGAATTTGCACGTCCAGCTGAAGGGCATTAAATATTTATTTTGGGCCTATGGAGAATGTCAACACATTTCCTAGAAGCAGAAGTCATTAGTTGTGTTGTACTGTATAGAGTAATATGCAGAAAGACGCAGGTCTCTCAATGAATTCAGGAAAAGCATGTAGCTGATACAATTTCAGTGGCAGCTAAAAAGTAGATGTGGAGTACAGTAGAGCAGGATTTGCCTCTAAACACACACACAAACACATTTCATTTGCTTTTCATGGCATTTGGTGATCTACCTACATTTTTAGAGAGCTTTCCTTCACATAAATTGAACCTGTGTTTTAAGTAACGCAATCTCAAGTTTTCATTGTTTGCACACTGAGGTCTGCAAGTGGCAGTTCTAGTAACTGGCCTGAGTGTCCCCAACAGAGTACACTACTCAGAAGTGTTAATATGCCCACAGATATTTCCCTCGATGCCTGCCAGACTCCTGGCATTCCATTCTTCATCAGAATGTTTGTTCTTTTAAAAAAAGTTTAATAGGAAACCTCCAGCCTCCAGCCTAATCTTTATTTTCAGGAATGCTTGTGGCATCTTTCTTAAACAACAAAAATGATGGATGTTTGTTGACCATTACTTTATTTGAAAATGTGCTTACTTGTCCAGATAAAATATAGAAAGTTAGAAGGGATATGTGAAAGAGCATTACAACAGTGGCCCATGACCCAGTGAGAGCTGTTATCAACCTTTGGTGTTTATCATACAGCTCAGGTGAATGATAGGCAGAATAGAGGCAAGCTTGTAGCTCTTCCATATATGTTCACTGGCAGAGGATTGGTTTGAAAAAGATCTCTATGTTATCCCTGTTTTGTAAACATTTAATTTTGCCAGTCTGTCCTATTGCCTAATCTTGTGAGCTTTTACACTCAGTTGCAGAGCACAAGGGTATATTCAAGACAAGGGAGAACAAGTGATTCTTTAGTCATGATGTTAATGTGTAAATGAGGGGACATACATATTTGCATCCGATGCCAAATGGTCATTACATAATTATGCAATTTGCATGGTGTTGCCATGACTTATCATGTTGAAGTCTTCATGGCTTATTTGAGATGCTGTTGTTCAGATATATTCCTACATACTGTAATCTTGGACTATATAAACTGAATCCAACTCAGTCCTAAGATTTCTCTCCTCTGTCTCCTGTTGGAATAGACAGTAGTGGCTTGAAGCAGTCAATGGTCTTATTAGGAACATAATTAAAACATGTTGTTACAGTAATGGATCTCATATTGTTGCAAGGATACATCAATAAGTTTATATTTAGGGACTGATATCCCTACATGTAAGCTTATTTTTATGTTTTTAAAATACAATTGTTCATTCCCTGCTTCCAAATTTTGACTAATAATATAATGCCTCTAGGTGTCTGTCTCACATAGAGGGTGAGCCTTTCAATATGTGTCTGCTCAGAAATAAGAATGATTGAGTTCATTTGGATTTAATCCCAGGTAGGTATATGATTGAAGCCTTTGTTTATGACTTAATTTATCAATGCTAAAATGATTGTACAGCTAAAGCAAATTCACCACCACATAACTCATGGATGTCCTTGCAACATTATATCTTTTCTATGACTTTGTAAATGTTAAAAATCATATTTCAGCTTTTGTTGTTCGATTTGTAAGATATATTGATACAAAAGGAATATACTAGTGCCAAAATACTCATCTAATGTGCAATTCCAAATTGTTCTCGTAGTCTTCAGGGGGGATTTTAGTTCTCTGTTGTTTTGAGGCAGGACAGTGAAAAATCAAGTTCTATGTATTTGTTAATAGAAATGGCAAAACTTTTCGATTAAGCTGATACATGGTCTCTACTGCTCAGGGGAAATGAAAAGCAGAGCGAGAAAGAGAGTTAAATTGGATTAAACTGTTAATTTTGTTTGATCACTTGTTTAGTGTATGTACATCTGGCACACAGACCTACGTGTTGTTCTCAGTTCTACCAGAAAAACAAAACAAGTTTTTAGACAGTAAATCATCACTAGACATTCAATTCCATGCAATAATTCCAGACATATAAAGTGCTGCAAGAATCTAATGAAGTGTAAGCTCAGATGCCTCCCAAGCAGATAGTTCCAGCTTCAATCCTTGATCTTTGATATATCCAGGTGGTAGTGGGGGTTCAAATTGGAGCTGCCCTAGATGTCTACCTCAAATTTTGGACAGCTAATGGCAACTATGATCTTGATCCTTATTTGAAGGACAAATAACCCAACCTGGTATAAGCTATTCTGGGGCATCCACATTGGCATGTCTGTGCCCCTTTCAAAGATTCTGCAAAAATTTTTAAAAAAGGAAATACTGTAGATCACTTCTTTGTTCTGGCATAATCACAATTGCAACTTGGCCATGACAGGGGAAGAAAGGTTGATTACTAACCTTCATTTCTTTTGGACTGCAGCTTATCCCAGGAAGTTGAGGTGTTAGTGATGGGGGATCAACTGGTGGAATTATCAAGCATTTAATTCTTTTATGAAAGCACTAGCCAGGCATGTGTTATAAAACCTGGTTGTGAGAGGAGGGGAGTTAATCTCCCCAGCCCTGCACAATAGAAATCTCTGTTGTAGCAGGCCAGAGCTGGGAGGGAAGAAGGTGTCATGAGTTGGAATGAGGCAGAGGAGATGAAGATGGCAGAAGTGCGATGAAAATGAGCAATTTTCATTATTCTTCATTGATAAGTTCACCTGATTTGCCTTAATTTGGATTCCAATATTGATACAGATCATAGGGAATTACCCTTGGTAATTGCTTGTCAGTTCACATGGATTCTTTTGAACTTGTAAATCTCAAGGACTTGAACAGGTCTGTGAAGAAGTGAGAACCCCTGCTCATTTACTCAACACTTGCCCCATGATTAAATTAGCTAGGCTACAGCTAGCACCAGAGCAAAAGGATGTGCTTAATATCTTCTTGAGCCAAGATATGTTCCTGTATATCTTAAAGATGCCATTAGGAAGCTTACTTAAAAAGCTTTTTCTGTCTTCTCTAATTATAGGCCATTCTTGGGCACAGCAGTTGAGAAAGTGGCACTATTCCAGGTATATCTGAATGAGACTGATATTTTGGACCTATTTCTATTGGGATCCTACAGGGAATGTGATACTGAAATTGCTTTGATCACCATAAGAGAAGGCCTATCCTGGAAACCAGAAGGAAGAATTCAACACTGCTAGTTCTCTTGGAACTTTTGGTATTTTTTGATACCAGTGAAGATGATGTCTCTTTGGACTACTTAATTTAATTTGGGCACTGTTTTACAGTAGGTCCTAATCTTTTCTATCAGGTTGTACAGTACTCAGAAAGTGATGCTAGGTTACTCCTCTTTGATAGCTATCGAATTGTTCTACAATGTTTCTCAGGGTTCTAGCTTGTTCTTTTAACCTCAACATGAAATAACTGAGGAAGGTCACCAAGAGCTGTGAAGTTAGGTGCTGTCAGTGTGCTGATGATACTCAGCTCTGTTTCTCCTTATCTTCTAACTCCATAGAAACAATTAGTATTTTTGGACATTGCCTAACCTAAGTAATAGTGTATATGAGAGAGAACAAGTTAGAATTAAATCCAGACAAAATGAAGGAAAAATGGATTCTGGGTCTGAGGTGAAACATACTGTTGATGATGTTGTAATTCCACAGAAGGAGCAGATTTGCAATTTGGGAGTGTGTGTTCATCTCCAGCTTTCACTGGGTTTGCACATGGTAAATATGATAAGCATCATGTTTGTAGTTACGATTCTTCCTGAACTTGCCAGACTTGTTATCCATATCTGGTTAACCCTACCTTGACCTCTGCAGTGTGCTATGCATGGGGCTACTCTCGAAAGAGCTTAGATATGGCAAGTGATCTGTATGGCCCAAACACTGTTACCCTTTATAAGGCTCTGAAGACCTGACTGTCATTTTGGTTAGAAGGTTAGGGAGCCCTGCTGGTGATGTGGCAATAAAATAGTGGTTTCACAGCAGGGTATATGGATATGATTCCTTTGCTGAACGACTGGGTGCCAGCTACCCACTGGGCACAATGCAAATAGCTGGGGTTGATCTATAAATTCCTCTTTGCAGGAGTTCTCCTCTCACCATGAATCTGCTTGGCTACATTACTCAGATCAGCCAGCAATGAAACTATTGCTGCTATAAATTTAACTATCTGACACATAGGTAAGTGTGGGATTCCTAGCTGTGAAAAGCACTTTTGTTTGCTTTTAATGGTTATTTTTTATCTGGATATTGTTTAAATGTTATTTTTTTACTCTTATTAGGCCTTGATTATTAGATGGATAGAAAGGTAGGATATAAATCCAATAAGTAAGTAAATAAGTTTGTCAAGTGAAATACCAGTTAGCTTGCGGTCCAGAAAAAAACACAAGTGAGTGATGGTTATTTGACTAGAGTTGACTTTAAAGTGAAGTCACAGCCATGACATACATTTGTGCAGTTTTTTTTAATATTCTATGTTTTGGGGTTTATTTGTAATTATTATTATCTGTCCAGAGTAATTAATATGAAATGGGTGACCATATAAATTCAAACAAACAAATAAACTTTGTAAATAAAATGATAATTTTATTTACAAATAAAAATAATAAAATTTGTAGTTTTCTTGAGATTGGATCTAGGTAGATGTTCACAGAATTACTTGTCTATCAGTGGTTATTATCATAATGACTACATGGAATCTTTTCCAGAGTCAGAGGTGATGTGTTTCTGAAAATAGCAGCTGGGAAGCAACATAAGGTTTCAAAGGAATTTGGTTGAAACAAGATGCTGGAGACATGAATGTGGCCGGATCCACCAGAGCTTTTCTTATGGTATTCTGTCTGGCCCAGGATGCTTTGTTATCTCCTGTCTCAGCTTTAGTTCTTAAGAGAAAGGAGGTGATATAAGTTACATGTTGAGTGGGCAGCTTTATAAAATGAATGAATAGAAATCGGCTTTTCATGGCTGCCTCTTTTGGTCTCTTCAGCTTGAAAGAGAAGATATTATGGAAGAAATAATTTATTGCTAAAGACAATTTAGGCTACTCTGAGTGCTTCAGCATGATTTCATTCTGTGCAAAAATAAATAATAAGTTGGTACAAAGCATGATAGAAGGCATGGAGGCTGATCCTCGAATCTTATTTCAGGAGCGGCATCTCTAATTGTACATGGTGGCAAGAGGGAAGCATATAGTAACAGGTAGCTATACTTTGATTCAATGAATTTTGCACCATGGAGGTGAGACTGTTTGTCTTGTTGAGGCACAATAGTTGCATGCTTCATCATACTTTGCAATGTGTGGGAGGCATCTTCCTGAACTTCAATAACTGGAAGAGGCTTCTCTAAACAGACAACATTGAAATGGCTGTTTCATATTATCTTATGGTAGAGCCTGGGGCACCTAGGCATAACTCCCTCTCACTGGGACAACTAGGTACAGTACAGGTATAAAAAACCTTGAGCAGAGGAATCATGATGTTTCCATGATTCTCATATTTATTTCTGAGTTCCACATTATTGCATATACATATACATTTATATTGACAGAGCTCAGGCCTCATAGCACATGATACTTCACATATAGCCCGACAATAACTGAGTACACAAATTTTGTTATGGATACAAAACAGCTTACACTTTATGTGTATAATAAGAATTAAGGAACCTCCTGGTTCTCACTAATTGAAACTGCAGCTCAGGGAGGGATGTTGCTCCATAGTAAGAAGGCCAATAGAGCAGCAATAACCCAACTGCTCCCTAGAACAGAATTTCATTTACAAGTTCCCACATCCAGTTACCATTAAAATCCTTTAAAATCCTTCAAAGACTTTCAGACTGTATCACCAAATCCATGTTTTCCATCCATTTTTAAAATTAAGTTGAAATATGTGTAACCAGGGCCAAATTAAGGTCAATGGATGCCCCAATGGTGTCCCTCAGCCTTCCATTGCTTGACTGACATTATGACTCAATAAATGCTGAAAATTAAAACCAAGTGTGGCAATGAGAGATATTAGCATGGTGCTGCCCTACACTAGATGTCCCGAGGACATGTTTATTTTGTTTAAGGGGTAATTGAGAGCTGTGTGTAAACTGAACATTCTTTTTTCTGTCCTTCCCTTTCCAAGCAGATCACCTAAACATCTTCTTCCAGTAATCTCAACTTTTCTTCTTCCTAGCAAGGAACCTATATAGTTAAGGATGAAATGGATTCAAAACCAGGGTAAGTTTATGTTTTTAGACAAAGGAAAAGAGTCATTGTTTTCATATGATCTATCCCCAAAACACTAAGGATGCTACTGAAACTTCACAAGGCCAAGTGGCACCTCATTTGCAAATCTGCATCTCTTCTCATTCTTTATCTAAATTCTAACTATGCTTGTACTAAACAGCAAGACAGTTCGCAGCTCCTCCCTTCGCTTTCCAACCAACTTTTCATTTGTTTGCTAATTTTAGGATTGAAATCCTGCTTTCTTGAACTTGAGCAATTAATGAAGCTAACAATACATTTTTTTAAAAACAAAGAAGCCCTTAAATGGTTACAAAAATAGTATTGTTTTTGATTCGATAGTCGGTTTGAATTTGGTGGCATATAAATTTAATAAATAAATCATTGCAGATTCACAACTGGTGAATCTCTCACTTTGCTTATAGGGAATCTTTTAATGTGATTCCACTTTGTCTGCCAGCCAAGAGAAGCCCAGGGATCGAGTCTAAGGCATACTGATGAATGCTAATGACTGTGAAACAGATGTCTGTGTCTTCCATCTTCCTTTGCATCGTATTTTCAAAGTATCATTGCAGCTGAAAAAAGGGGGGTCTTAACTTCTTTCCTAAAAAAATAAAAAAAGTTGCTGAGGGGTGTGGTGGGGAGTAAAAAATCAAATGATGGCCATGTGATTGAAAGCTCACCCCACAAGAGACAAGATAGAGGACGTGTCTGTGGGATCACATGGTCGTGGCCATCATTGTGACGTTTTTGACACCCTCCCCCCATGGACATCCCTACCAAACGATTCTGATGGTGTAGATTCCACAGCTTGAGAGCAGCAAAAAGGCCCCTCCCATGTTCCCGATAAAGAGACCTTGGAAAGTGGGCACACCTTTGAGGGCCACTCTTACATTTCCTAGCATTAAGATAATTCCTACTTAGATAATTGGTCTCTAATTTAGGCCCTATTTCTCTTTCCATAACAACTTGTATGAAGAAGAAACATAAAATTCTCATGTTCGGGGGATCTTTGAGTAGGTTTAATAACAAAAGGTATTAAACAAAGTGCATTTGGGCTTTTTTTCGTGTGGCAGCTTGGCTTTGTTTGTTTTCCTTACACTGTTTCTTATTATCCTTTTTCCCTATCATTTAGATTGTAATGTTCACAAGCAGGTACATTTATTTCTATTGCTGCTTGGTAAATCTTGATGCATGCAGATAACACAGTACCTAGGCAAGTAAATAAATATAGGATCTATGGCACAAAATGGGCAGTAAAAATCTATATAAATCTGTAAAATCTCTACTTGTTACATTTTGTCTACTTTCATTATCCTTTTTAGTATATACTGAGTATATAAGACTGGGGGCAAAAAAATCTTACTTAAAAATTATCCAGTATTTGTAAGATGAATGTATATATTTGTATAGGGTGGTGGTAGAGCTATATTATTTTTATTTTTTGCAAGCATAACAGTATTTTAATAAGAAGACAGTATTTTAATAAGAAGACAATTTGGAAGCAGAGCCTGGGGTATCTGAAGATGGAGATTTATGGTTTAATTCTGATTTAGGCTTATTCGTCACTAGCTTGAGGGATAGGCCCCGCTTTCTGCTGAGGAACAATTCAGTTATGAAAAATGAATTCCATTTAAAAGACCATATCTGAGATTTGATTTTGCACAGGCATTGAGGTCCTGCTTTTCTTCGCCTCTGCCCATGGCCTGTACTTCTAATAAACATGGAGAGATATTGGCCATATTTTAGTCTGAGGCACATTGCGATGCTTTTCTCTCTGGGGACTACTGAACTGTACAGCTGCAGGCCTATAACAGACCCAGAAGTCATCAAATTCAGCTTCTTGTACAGAGGCAAGTATGAAGTATTTCAAAAATACAATTAGATACAAAATGGCGTTAGTTGGGAAATCTGCTGTTTGGAAAGACATCTGAAGTAATTAAATAGAACAGACTGCTTAGAATGTTACAGCTTAGGATGTTTATCCTTCTGAGTTAGTACTGGACGGGCGCTTTTTTATTACCTCAAAATGTGTCAAAGCAGTTTGAGATTTAGGAAACCCAGTAAAATGCCCCCTGATATAAAAGAAACCCTCCTACTTCGGCGGGGGGGGGAGCTCTTACCACCGGTGAGCGCTAAGCACTTGTAAGCATCTGCTGTTGAAGGTTTTCCACAATGCCTGGGATACATCTCTGAGGCATCTCCTCCCTTCCCATAAATCTGTGATGATGATATAATGGGGAGGGCAGCAAGGCCCCATCTTTAGTCTTGGGAGGAGAGCGGGGGAGAAAATCTGCCTCAAGATTTTAAATATTGTCTCATCCCGTGAGTGAGTTAGAATGACTTGCCCTCCCTGCTTTGCCCGTTATGGTGAGACACAGCGTGCTCTGAGCGTGTCTCCTAACTGGAAAAACGTAACTGTATATCCCTGATTAATGTAGACAGGCAATGGATGCTGCTGTGTAGGCAGTGAAGAGTAGGATGTTATAGCCCAAATTAAAATAATAAATTAAATACAATATAATTAAATCAATAAAAATGTACACAATAAAATTAAATTAAAAAAGGGCAT
>JANHZU010003398.1:251931-265547 GCA_032468055.1 Acrochordus granulatus
GGCAGAGCTCTCATCTTCATTAGAGCACACAAGCCCCCCAACCACAGCAAGGTGGTGCCTCACTGGGGGGATTGGACTCCTACATTTGGTAAATTATTGCAGAAGCTATACCCACCAGTTACTGAGAGAGTGTAGTGAATCTGAATGGTAAAAATTTAACTAATTTGAAAGTTTGGTGGAGTATAGTGACTGAGCCATTAATTCCCAACAGAACTTCTTTAAGAGACACTAGAATGGACTTTTGAGTCTGCAGGTTTAGTTGAGTTGGGCTTCATGGCTGTTAATCCAGGAAATACTGAATTCCAAATGCTGCAATTTTTTAATGAGGTCTGTATCATGAAGATATATTTTGATGTTCTTCTCTATCCTGGGGTGTTCCCCAGGATATCACTCCCTAAGTACCTGGAGGGAATGAAGTTTAATAGTCTCAGCCTAGTTCCATCAAGATAGAAAAGACTTCCTTTCAGATAACTGAATATTCCTATAATTCTCAAGATTTTACATTTTATTATACCAAAAATTATAACTTTGATACAGAGCTCTCAAAAACCTGGAAAAAATAAAGTCTGGAAATCAGTGCACTGTTTTGCATTCATTTGCCACTTTCCCTATATTTTCTCTTTATCAGGCTTTATAGATTTTTTTAACAAATGCAGCTAAAGTAAAGATGATACATTATGCACTTGACTTGTGTACTTTACTTGTACAGTTCAATTCTCTTATAACCAATAATAAAAATTATTTATGTTGTGGCCAATAATAAAAATACCCTTGGTTTTCCATACTTGTATGCCTTTTAAAGAAGAATCTTTCAGCTGTAGTCCATGTTTTCTTCACAGCTGGCTCTCAGATGGAGGACTAGCTGCCAGGAACAAATTGGTTTCTATCTATTTGCTTCCTGAAGTTTACTCCTTCCTCCCAGTGTGGCTTTTGGTTTGGAATGGTTTTAATCTTCTATGAAGTTGCTGGTGATAACAAAATGATAAAACTATAAATGGGACTTGAATCTTACATTTTGTCCTAAATTTGTAAGCTAGATAGACTAGCTTCTGATTAAAATTCTGGTATTTAGACCAGCACTCACCAATTTGGCATTCCAGCTATTGTGATCATTAGAAATTCTGGAAAATGTCATCCCTAAGTTTTGGGAGGTTGCCAGATTGGGGAATAGGGCTATATCTCTATATATTACCATCAGTATATTACCCCATTCCTGTCAATGGCACCTATATGTCTCAGTTATATGGTAGCCTTTGTGTCATATAAGTGCAACTCATCAGGATAGGTTTTTGTTTACAGAATTTTCATTTTAATGTGTATGCCTTTTGTTTATGATTAAAATTAATTTGTTTAAACAGAGTGGGTGATATCAACCCTAGCTGAAGAATGATTGAGTCAACAAAAGTGGGGTGATGACATAAGGTGTTGTCTGAATTAAACATATGTTTTCTGCCTTCCTTAGGAAGTGACTCCAGACAGAGAGAAAGAAATAAACCGGCTCTCCATCTTTCCCTTCCCACCATGTGCCGGTTCTATACTTCGACGGCAGCGTGAAAATGGGACAACACCTTTCAAGAGGTAACAGTTGGAATGTGCTGTAAGGAAATTTCTCTCAGTTGCTTTCTTGAACTTGTCCCTTTGGAAAAGCTAAAGAATCTTCCTTGCTTCAGAACATGCTTTGACATTAATGCATTATTTCTTAATCTTGGCCATTTTAAGGCATATGGACTTCAACTCCCAGAACTGGCTGGTTGTTGAAGTCCACATATCTTAAACTTGCCCAGGTTGAGAAACAATGCATTAATAATTGGAAGAGATGCATTGGAAGATGAATATTGTACCTCAGATATATAGATTTTCAGTGTTACTGTGAATTCTGGTTTGACTCACTTTGACTTACTTTAATTCAGATTGTCAAATGTTGATAGGAATTCATGAGATATTCTTTTAAGACTGAATTTGAACAATCCATCCTCTCCTCTTTCCCAAGGGTCTTATCTCTACCGATCTATCCGTTTTCTGTGTGGGAGGTAAAAACTTTTATCGTTGGAAATGGAATGAAAGGAATGAAGTTATGGCAGAGAGCAAAAATAGGTCAGGCAAGATACAGGAGCTCCTTAAATTCTAACCTGTTCCCCAGATATTTTAACTGTTCTGTTTTGGTGTTCCAAATAAGGATTTTAGATTCTAGGATGAATGAGACTAAGTGGTAATGGGATTACCATTAGTTAAAAAAAAGAAACTAAAAAGGACAATTTATTGATATTTGTAGAGAATTAATAAAGACTTGAAAGGGATTTCCCCACTATTTTATGTCTTCTGAATTGTTTAAAGAAATGAAAGGATATTAATTTAAGAGGTTTGATTTGGATTGTTGTAAGACTCTGAAGTAATGTTTCTCCCCCATTATGTTCTGTATTTTTTCTGTGTCTGCAGTTGGTCTTATGGGTCCTTTGGTAGCATAGAAGACTTAACAGGTATTGCTAGTCATGTTTTACTATTAAATATTTTCATTTTGAAAGCTGCATGAGGGATTATTGGGGCAGGAAGAGAGAGACTTCCCTCGTCTGAAATTACCTGCGTTGAATATGCACCTACTAGGGTGTGCACTTGCTCCATGCTTTGCTTGATAGCTTTGGATTAATTATCCAGGGACTCACTGGTATCATGCATGCATACATGCATGCTTGGCTCTCAAGTTATTCCTGTTTGGTGTTCTTAATTTATTTGGGGGGGTTGTTATTATACAATGAATTTGATTCAGATTCAGAAGAGTATAAACTGGAAAAGATGAATGCTTTAGCCTCCAGCTGTTATTGGTTCTTGGTAACAGGCCATAAATCTCTAGAGCCTGTCTCACTTACATGCTGAGATGGAATAGTTTTGTGGCATTCACTATCAGGGCACCTAACAAGAAATTTGGCACTTAACATAATCCTATCTTCATGTTTGCATTTAGATGTTAGATATACAGAAGGTTTTCCCAGAACCAATCATTCAATATCCAAATTCACTTTAAGCTTCTTTGTTGACTCCATGAATGGGCAGTTACAATCCTGATTTAAATGAAATACTGAAGTCCTTTAAAGAGATCATTTTTACTTCATGACTTGCTTTCTTGGGAGGCTCATAATCACCTGAAATGATTCAAGCTTTCCTGTCTTCTACCCATTTCATGGCAGAGTAACCTTACAAAGGAAAAAGCCTTTCTGTTTGGGATTTTCTTTCTGTATTTATGTCAGTGTTTTTCCTCCCTTGAGCTTCCCAGCACTCTTTACATGCAGGATAATGATGAATCCATAGGAACTTGTTCTCCATCTTTCTCCCCATCAGGAAGTACCATCACCATCACAAGCTCTTCTACCAAATCACCTTCCACTTCCAGCAGTGCACACACCAGAGCAAAATCAGAAGTCTGCTTGTTTAGTGATTCTGATCAACAAAAGTTTGCCAGAAGGTCTGCTTGCCTTCCTCCTTGGTTTCTAGAGACAGTTTTATTAATGCAAGTATCATAGATTATAGGATTGTCCTATGTTATCTAAGCTCAAACCTCAGCTTCCTGATGCTGCAACCTATAGTACTATTTCTGCTGCTACATCTTCTACTTCCTTGCCAATTCAGACCAGCAGGCATCAGTTAGGTAAGCTGCTACGTTATAGAGAATGGCTCTTCCAGTTGTTATAGTCTTTTTCGGAAATGGAAAATCCAGATTTGCTATATTTTAAGATATACCTTGCAATATTTTTCTGCTGGGCAGTTTACATTAATGAAGAAAGAAAATCTGCCTCCCATAACTCATTAAGATGCAAATTATATTAGATCCAAAGAAATGCAACAAATCAGATATTGCCTAATTAACAGGTAAAATATAATTTTGTATATTTTTGCATCCTCCAAATGCAAACTCATATAAGGGCTGTAATTCTCATACTCCCTAGTCAGCATAGTAGCTCGGGGTGATGGGACTAGTTGTCTAGTACATCCTAATGCCAGGTTGAGAAAAAATGGAAAAGGTCCAGCTTAAGTCTGGCAAAAATCTTTTTTGCAGAAGAAACAGAGGCTGTTGCTTAAGGTGTTGGAGACCGACTGGTAGCTGAGACTAAATAGACCGATGAAAAAGGTACTATTGGGTCAAGAGAAAAATTCTAAGTATGGAATTCATGTGCCCTTAGACTGTACCATAGAAAATGTCTTGGCTTCCAAGAATTAGAATCTCTAGGCATATTATGAATTTAGTTATTGCACATCTCTTCGTATTAGAACTCTGCAGTAACTGTAAAAAATCCAGCTTTGCGTGGTTCAACGGAGTCTGGTACATGGTGGAAACTAGAACATTTCACTGGGAATGGTTCTGTTGTTCTTGCAAAACTGAACTCATATCCATCTTTCCATTCATGCAGAAACCAGAATCTAAATCTTTGTTGTTTGCTTTCTCTTTCAGATCGGTTATGGTGCATTTGTCTAACACAAGTCCTCTGAGTGTTCCAGCACCCCAGAGTAGAGGATTGTCTGGAGACATTTCCATCCTTGGAGGAAATAGAACTGGGATTTATGTCCAATGGGTGAAACCAGGCTCAGAAGCTGAGAATGCAGGACTCCGGGAGGGGTGTCGTCTCCTAGAAGTATGAATAAAACTCTGGAATTATGACAAATTTCCATGAAGGAAGAATTTAGATAAGAAAGGGAGAAACACTAAGTCTTGAACGCTATACTATTTATTTCACTTCCATTCTTTAATGTATAACTAACATCCCCGTACACAACTTTAAAATACTCTTTCCAACATTCCCTTTCAGTTAACATTTCCAATTAATCTCAAATAATTTCATCACTTTTATTTTTAATTTCATTCATCAAAATGAGGCTCCTTTTTTGCCCAGTTCCAGAACATTTTTTAAAATATTTCCATCAAAATTTCTCTGCATTTCCTTAATAACTATGCTTTCTCTTTTATTACATTAGTTGCCATAAATATTGTTATCTCATTATTTTTCCTCATCCACAAACTTGTTTATCCTTCTACCAAATATCCAATCTATATTCCCCACTAGTATATCTTTACACACTTCCATGCTCCTCAGTAACGTAATTTCTTTCACTCTGTTACAGGCATCTTCCATATCCTCTTAAACCTACATCTACATTCCTTTCATTGTGTTGAAATATTAATTTATGATATAATATTTTTTCATACAGGGCTCATACATTCTTTTCCTGTAGACTTTTTAGTTTCAGATTTATACCTTTATTCCATGTCAATTTCATTCCCAAGATTTACCTTGGTAACAAAAAAATCTGCCACATATTCAGAGTCTGTCATCACTCTTACATCCTGCACTAATTCTCATCATAAAAGATCAAATTAATCATGAATTTAGATTTATATTAATACCTTTGGCACATGTACATGAAGAGACTTATGCTTAAATCACATTTTTGAAGCTCACCTTTTTCTGGGCAGGTATTCAACATATAGTCACCATTCTTCCTTAATTCTCAATCTCCTGGTGACTTTTCCTATACTCTTTTCCTGTACTCTTTCCTCTTTGTCTCATCTATCCATTCAGATTACCTAACAGTAATTTTTTATCCTGGCTCACATTCATTCAGAATGTTGCACAATTGTCCCCACAGTCTTTCTGTCAGCATTCAGTGACTCCAACCTCCATACACATCCATAGCTACCTACTGTGCATGAAACTAATTCATACTTTCTGATAATAAATTTTAAGAAACTTTGGGGGAACTCTTTGTTTTAAGAGACACAAGATTTCCATTCCTTATTTAAAGAAAGATCTAAGAACCCAGTAACAGCCTGTTTTAAATATCTGTTGTAAGGAAATCTCCTGTCCAGCTTGCGTTAATCAATCTTCTCTTGATTTCTTATAAGCTTATAATTGCAAAGGAGGTGAAAATATTTTTGTTAAGTTTAGAAATTTTATTTTGAAGCTTATGGATGCTGTCTTTTTTTCTCTCGGTGGTAGCTTAGGGAGGCACAGCTAAATGGAGAGGGGTTCTCTTTGGAGAATTGCACACTGGAAGTTGCTCACTTAAGTTTGATGCATTGGAAGGACCCATCTGCTCTTCTGTTCTCACATGATATGAGAGGTAAGTACTGTAGCTAAGCACATGGTGTCATAGTATATATTTATCTTTAATTCATTTGGACACCAAAGTTGAATATATTCAGCATCTGTGTGACCATATTACAAATATACTGAAATGAATACTTGGCAAAACATTTCATATCTGGAGAGCATCTAATTGTCTGCTAGGATGCTGGTCTGTATGGACTATTTTCTTACTTGTACTCTCTTCTGTTTATTAGGTTACCAACCTCTCAAAGAAGCACTTGATTCTAGAAAAAATATTATTGGTGACTCATTTTATGTTCGAATTAACCTGAGCCTTCTAGAGCTTTCAAACCCATATGCTCTATGCGTGAAATGTCGAGAGATCCTTCATGTTACTGATACCTTGTATAAAGGACAGTTGGAATGGTACTGTGCCCGTGTGGACCCCCTCACTCTTCAGGACTTGGATAAAGGCACAGTACCTAATTACAACAGGTAATCATCCTGGGGTGTATGCCCTGTGTTTATTTATTACAATTACTCCTTTGTGTTTCGACAAGAAAAAAATAGTTCAGTGCATTTTTTTTCATCAGAATTATAGCTCAATGACTGAAGATATACTATGAATATAAAAGTTCCAAGTTCTAGCCCTAATATCTTCAGCTGTGTAAAGAAAGGAGCAAATGTGTAAATGATGAGAAATCAGAGCATACAATATTTTAATAGACAGATCCTTAAACCAGCTTTATATTCTTTATACAATCCTATATTTGTACTTGTTGCAGTAGAATAATTGTAGTAACCTACAAAGCAAAGCACCGCCATGATAAACAAGTATTGTAGATGCAAGGTTTGTGGGAAAGCAGATTTTTGTTAGGTGAAGGAGATTTTAGTAACCTGATTAAATTTACAAAAAGTCCAAAATTTTTGATTTGTGAAATTCAAACATTTGGAGAATAACAACCTTTAGATACATTTTGCCTATTAAATTTTGTTAAATTATAGGCTGTTGGATTGCTCATAAATTCTGTTATTTTTGTTGTTCAGTTACGCAGTCATGTCTGACTCTTCATGACCCCATAGACTGCAGCACGCAAGGCCTCCCTGTCCTGCACTGCCTCCCAGAGTCCACCAAAACTCATGCCCATCACATTGACTATGCTATCTAACCATCTCATCCTCTGCCATCCCTTCCTCCTTTTGCCTTCAATCTTTCCCAGCATCACGGTCTTTTCTAATGAGTTCTCTCTTCACATTATGTGGCCAAATACTTGAGCTTCAGCTTCAATATCTGTTGCTCCAACAAGCAATCAGGGTTGATTTCCTGTAGGATTGATGGGTTGATCTCCTTTCAGTCCAAGGGACAGTAGTCATCTCCAGCACCACAATTTGAAGGCATCATTTCTTTGATGCTCAACCTTCCTTATGGTCCAACTCGTATCTGAGGTTATTTATATTTCTCCTGGCAATGTAAATTCAAGCTGGTGATTCATCCAGCCCAGCATTTTGCATGATGTACTCTGCATATAAGTTAAATAAGCAGAGTGACAATATACATCCTTGTCTAACTCCTTTACAATTTTGAACCAATTTGTTTTCCATGTCTGGTTCTAAACTGTTACTTCTTAACCAGCATACAGGCTTCTCAGGAGACAGGTAAGGTGGTCTAGTTCTCCCATCTCTTTTAGAATTTGCCACAGTTAGTTGTGATCCACACAATCAAAGGATTTAGCGTAGTCAATAAAGCAGAAGTTTTTCTACAACTTCCATGATCTAGTGAATGTTGGTGATTTGATCTCTAGTTCCTCTGCCTCTTCAAAAACCAGCTTGTACATCTGGTAGTTCTCAGTTCACATACTGCTGAAGCCTAGCTTGTAATATCTTGAGCATAACCTTGCTAGCGTGTTAAATGAGTGCAATCGTACAGTCATTTGAACATTCTTTGGCACTGCCCTTTTTTGGGATTGGAATGTAAACTGATCTCTATATAACTATAACCTCAAAACTGCACAAATTCTTCTACTTACAGTGCAGGTGTGTCTGCCTATACTGTGCATTGTAGTGTTTCAAAGTAGTGCAACTTCCTTTGACTCAAGAGCCACACTAAATTTGCATGGCATTTTAAAGAGTTTATTCCAAAGTGAATTGTGCAGCCAAGTGCAGCCAGGACTGTATTTTGGAGGGTTCAGCTGTTTTAATAAATGAAATGGGTGTCCTCGATTTTGCCAAGTTTAAAGCATCATTTTGCCCATTAAAAACCTAAAATACAAGTCCCCCCTCCTTGTTTTTTTATTCAGCCAGTTAGAATGTGATTATAAAAAATATGCAGGTGGGCTACAAATTTTGCACTTTTTCATAGGAAGTTGGACTTTTGTTTCTTTTTGCCCACCACTAGTGTTAAAATTCCATCTCCACAAAGTTTTTGCCCACTGTAGATGGAATCACTTTCACAATGTCATTGCAATGATTACTGTGAAGAGACATAAATTCATAGAGGTAACTATCAACCAATGGTTGATAACCCTAACCTTTTTGGTAGGGAGGACATGTCAACCAACCTAAATAAACCAAATGCAAACCAACCCAAAAAAAGAACATAACTGATTTGTGCACAAAACTCATTGTTGGACAAACCCATTTTGTTGGGCAAAAAGGTAACATGAGCCAGGTTTGGCAGCAGCTTTCTGAGTTCTGAAGCTTTCTGGGTTCTTTCTTTCTGGGTTCTGAAGCTATGTGAAATTGGAGATAATTAACAGTTGGATGGAAGTCTGCTATGAAAGCCCAATGCTGTAGGCTGGACTGAAAAATCAAAAGGTATCTCAAAAAATGCAGTAGTTTACTACTTCCATACTATTGTCAGGAAAACTATGATCAGGGGTTCCTGTAATTAGGAACTGAGTTTGTCTTGAGGACATCCTTTCCTTTCCTTTTTCTAATAAGGACAATGGTCCTTTCTTATCCTTTGTCAAATGAAAAATGAGAGGAGAGAGTATGAGGCTGCCACCTTATTCAAGGCTATTGTCAAATGGCAAGAATCTGATGTCAAGAAATGAGTCTATTTCCAAGTTTCAGCAGTGGCTTCTTTAACCAGCATTCTGAAACCATCACTCTCTTTTTCTTGAAACCAAGACAACTGATAGTTAACTTTCTGTACAAAAATATTTAATAAGAAGAACATAGAACACTAAAGAACATCCAAGGGGAAATCTCCAATGTAACACCTATATTCTTAGTCCTATCTGTCAGGAATGAACAGAATTAACTCAGAGATTTCTGTCAAACCTCATTCCATCAAAATAGCACCTATTATCTCAATGCTTAATATCAGCTGCTACTAAAGGATTCCTGAGATTCCAATGAACTGATCCTCAAAGGGACTAAAACAGTTTCTGTTTCAAAACTGGCCACAAGGCTCTAGATAATAATTTTCTTTAAGTTTTGGAGATTCAACTGCTGTTCCAAAATTGATCCTTTCAGTTTATCCAGATTTACACAGTACATCCATGGATGCCTTGCATTGACTTAGATTCACAACTTGAAATTCAGGCACTCAAATTAGTAAATGTTTGCTGAGGCCTACTAGAAGGCAGAAAAAATAATGAGAAGTTACCTTAATTCTCTGCTGCTCCATTAATACATAACTTGGAAAACACTTTTGTGCTAAACTTTATCATGTAGCCTGGCCCAATTTTCAGAAATACATGCTAAAACAAAATAATGCTCCAAAACTAAATCATGAATAAAATAAATTTCTCTTTCCGCTGATCTGTTGCAAGAAGGAAATAAAGCAGGTTAGCAACTTGGGAAAACTTTCCAATGGAAGGTTTCCACAGTGCATAGTTATAGCTGTATTCCAAATTCAGGCTCATGAGCCCACATTATATTTAGCTATGCCTTGTTTCCACCAAGTAGCTTAATTGTTGAGTGATCTACAATACCTGAGTTCATGCAACATATTAATCCAAAGCAATAACCAAAGCAGCTGACTGTATTATTCCCTCTATTCAAAATACATCAGAGTTGTCCAGTCCTTTCTTTATCCTTTATGTTTAGGCTGAACTAAAATTATGGTGTCTCCAGATCCCACCATGGAAATTCAGATAGTATATTTCATAAACAAACACTAGCAAATGATAACATAAAATAGAAATCTAAATCCATTCTAAACAGTAGACTCTCCATTAAAAGATGTCTAAAACCCACATCCTGCTTGCCTCTGGAATGAAGCCAATCCTACAGTGGAATTAAAGTATGCCATATTTTCTGCAAGTAAAATAAATAATTTATCAAGGATTCTTCTTTATAAGAAATCCAGAAGTATCTACTCATCAGCATACTGTAACCCACACAGAGACATACCCACAGCTCTTTTTACTCTACTAAAGGCTCTTCTAACACTTCTAACTGACTTGTAGAACCTCTTCACTTTGTTTTCACTTACTAAAATGTCTCTCGGTATAAACAGTGATAAGTTTATGATGATAAGGCCAAGCTGCAAGTCTGTTTGCATGCTTGAACAGTACATAAACTTTATTTAAAGTGTTACTGTACAAATTCTCTCTTTTAATATTTTGGGGTATCCATAATGCATTGAAAACCAAACACAGGACACTCGCCCCCTCCAGATGTACCCTAACTGAACAACATGTTTGTGGAAAAATCCTATTTTGGTTCATTTTTAATCTATGAAAATAATTTTAGATCTCAAAATATCATCTTTTAAAAACGGCAAGGTGATCTAACTGTTTAGCTAACTGCAATGATGTAGAAAAGCATGTATACCTATATAACTGAAAGATGGACAAAGAAATCCTTTGTCTTTTGTAACAGTGCAGGCAATCCTATTAGAAAAGCATATTGCTAATTACTTGGAGATGCAAATCCAAACAAAAAAAAATTGGTTCAAAATAGAATTATGTTCCTTCTACCAATTAGAATGGTGAGAACTTCTTGATGTGTAACATCAATGAATTTGCAGTAAGGTCTCTGGAACATACTTAAAATTTGTGACATTTGTGCTTCTTTATAGATTGAAAGACTGAGCATAGAAATAGGCACATCTTAAACACTCTAGCAGATAAACAAACCCCACTCTTCCCAATGCATATTCCCAGGGATTCCAGTGACACCTAAAGATGTCTACAGTGCCCAAAACCTTTTCTCTATGTGTCTTCTCTGTGTTTTATTTGGGCCATATTCTCACTTTCAGAGCCATTTAGGAGGGAAAAAAAGATTTGCCCCAATTTGTTTTTCATCAGCCTTCTCCATTCAGGGCGTTTTACAATTACCTTAAATGAAAAGACCTACTATTAAGTACTCTGGGCAGCATATCACCTGTAGTTTTATGTAACATAAAAAATGCATCCAGCAATGTTTTTTTCTTATTTTACGTAGGCTTCCTACCTCATTAACTCTGTTCATCTGCCAATTTATAAAATTTCTGGAATATTCCAGAAACAGATCACAGTTGTCTCTCTTTTGAATAATCTGTGGTATTATTCAATACACATATTATCTTATTAAATCACATCAATAATGAGAATTAACTGTTACATTAAAAGGAAAGAACTCTAAGAAATCTAACAAACTGATAGGGGAAGAAGAATATAGAACTTGCATAAAAATGATATCAAAAATGCAAAAGTTATGTGTGTTTTTTCAACATTACTTTTTGGGTGAAAAATCTCAGAGTCCAATTAAATTTGACTATTCATAGCTTGGATAGATTCTGAAGCACCATTATCATTAATACACTTGTAAACTATAGTATACACTAGCATTTATTTAGAAAATCTATATGATCACAACCATAGGGAATAACTTTCCCAAAATATCATACCAGCTGTGGGTATGAAAATATTAAATAAAGCTGTCAAAAATTGTAAACCTGCACTTGTTAAGTATGGCTTCTGAAAATGGATTTCATCACTATTGACCTTTTGGGAATGTAAGTGCAGTTCCACAGAAGTTATATGAGGACAAGACAGTGGTTGCAGCCACAGAAACTTCTTCACTGAAGAGTGCATAAGATGAGATATTTGGGTTCCCAAAATTAATTCCCTTGATAAGTAACAATGAACAGGACTCTTGCTGACACTTCCTATCCCTTAACCTCCATTTTCTTTCATGACAATGGAATCTGCATGGTCCAGTTGTTAATGCTGATGCCCCAGGCAAGCATTTTCTCCACTGGGCCATCCAAATCTGGAAGTAAAACTGAAGTCACCTTTAAGCTGAGCTTCTAGCAATTTTGTGGATATGTCTAGGGAGCCATTTAGCAGCAGCAACAATACAGAAATGCCACTACCTTCTTCAGAATATTTCTGACTTCACAATCTAACCTCACTAGTGATTTCCCAAAAATGGATCATATGTGCATGCCTATGAGATAATTATTTATAATATTACTATGGTGTTTATCAGCTGCTTAAATACATGATATTTTCCCAGTAGAAAAAAATATGATCATTATAAAATAATTTCCTCTGCCTTTCAGGGGTACAATTTCCACTTTAAAACAGCAGTTCAGGCTCAGGGACTCCCTGAGGAAGCAGTGCATTACAAGTTCTCATCAAATGCCACCTCAGTCATCAGACTGAAGCCTGCAATTTTTTACTCAGATGTGAGTTCTCAGTCACTAATCAGTCAAGATACTTTTTCCACATAAGAAATGCTAGAAGTCGCTTTAAATCTAATAAATAAATAAATACATAAAGTAAGTAAGAATCTGAGGCCTGGAGATGGCAGGACCAGGGATCAGAAAAAATATTTTGTGAATGATAAGTTGGATACTATCCATAGGTGCTCATGAAAAATGGGTGGCAAGTACTCCATTGCAATGAAAGGGTGGAACCAAAAAAACCCCTCAAGATTTAAAGATAGGATTTTACATAGACAAAAAACTCGATATTTAAACTAATAGATCTCACTTGTAATTGAAAGCTGATCTTCATTATAATTAAGATTTCTTGGTACCTGCAATACCAGCAGCAGCAGGGTAGGAAATTACTGCTTTTTAGCCAGCCTAATTTCGTAAGGCAATGGGCGAAGGAGTTTCCTAAGACACGATTTTTCTCTATCTCAAGGATGAGGAGAATTGCAGGAAAACAATACCTCAGCCATTTAAAAAAAAAAAAAAGCCCCTTCAATGGACACAAAAGATGTGAGAACAGATACAGCAGGAAACTGTACCTTAAAAAGAATAACAAAAAATTGCTAGTAGGATACATTCAACTTAGGAGGCCGTAAGTTCTGGTTATTTTTAAAAACAGCAATATTACCATAAACAAACTATCTTTGTTTTTCTGAATTCTCTCAACAGATGGTTTCAAAGCTCTGATGTCAAGGATGGACAATCTCAGGTTTGTGGACTACTCATAACCTCGCCTACCCATTGAGCATGGAGTATCTCAGGTAAGGGTCTTTGGATTTCTTGGATGATGTATGTATGAATGTATTTATGTTGTGACCCCCCAGTGAGGCACCACCTTGCTGTGGTTGGGGGGCTTGTGTGCTCTAATGAAGATGAGAGCTCTGCCAGAG
>JANHZU010003398.1:299853-315234 GCA_032468055.1 Acrochordus granulatus
TCCTCTGATGAGACCTGTCCAGTATGGTTGAACCTCTGGCAGAGCTCTCATCTTCATTAGAGCACACAAGCCCCCCACCCACAGCAAGGTGGTGCCTCACTGGGGGGAATATAACAAAGGAGATGGGAACAAAATATAGTACTGTGCAAAAGTCTTAGACCACCGTTAGATTCGTTGTTTGTATATCTCAGTCTCTTTATTAGAATACAACCAGAAAATTCAGGAAATTTGTATGCAGTATTCAAAAACAGGAAAAAGCAGAAAAAAACAGCTTCCATAGGGTGAAGTTGCAAATATTTCATATTGACTATTTAATACTGACTTTAGCCAGAAGAAGCCATTTTGTTCTGAAAATTATGTTTAAATTTTGTGTACAAATGTCCTGTATTTTCTGTTTGAATCTTTATATAGAGACTGAAAAATTATTTTGGATGATCATTAAAACTTTGCTAAAACAAAGCAGGTGGTAGCCTAAGACTTTTGCACTTTTGCACAGTACTGTATATGCTTCTTCTGGTGCAGTTGAAAGCTGCAGATTTTGCTAAGTCCCTTTTTCTCACTTATAATGTATTAAAGCAAAACTAAATATGTAGCTGTATTTATTTACAGAACTACTTCTTTTGCCCTCAACAGCTTTAACAAGCGATTAGTGGGTTAGATACCATAGACAGTTCAACAGCGAGCAACAATAGTAATAGTAGTTATGGATTCAGGTTAAATAATATCCTATGTATGAGTCATCAGTTGTCATTTATTTATTTATTATATTTCATTTCTATATTGTCAAATCTGCCAAGACTCTTCTCTAGATGGTTCTTCCACTTCGATGATGACTAATTGAACCCATAAGTTATACATAAATGCTTGTCTTTTTATTGGAAAACCCAGACTGAACCAGCCAATTCATGCACCAGAATTCTTGCCAACATCCAAAAGTAAGTGCAATTTTTTCATATGCCTAAACAGCAATACCAAAAGCAATGGGTAAAATTCTATGAAAAAGCCACCCTTATTCTACTGAGGTATTCTTGTATAGTGTGCATTGCAATATGTGAATTATGCTGAGGAGCCCTTCTCTTCTTCAAGTCATTGAAAGTCATTGTAGATCTGATCTACAAAATTACTCTAATGGTCTATGATACAGTGTGCTCATTAGCAGCACCCACATTAAACATTCTAGGGAAGCTAGAATCCTGTACTATCACTACTTCAATCTACTAGAAACCTTCACATTTACAGGAAGTCCCTCACTACAGATAATCATATTTTTCTTGTGGAGAATTCCTCCAGCACAACTTGTGTAGGGAAGAGATTGTTCTTTGCATTTTAAATTCAGCATAGAAATGTTTCATCAGAATAATGTTAAGATTTCACAGAGTTCTAATATAAAGGATATTACATCCTGAATCTTTTCTACATTCCTCTCCTAATTTAATTGATTAAAGGAACCATAGATCAATGGTAAATATCTGTTTTGTATCAAGAAAGTATTATTTATGGTAAGGGTACCCTATCTGAATTCAAAAATCTATACAACTTTAGGTAGCATCAAACCTGTGCCATTTCCAGTTAAAAGAGGGGAAAACATGAAATACATCTCTGTGAGACCACAAAATCATTTAATTAATTAATTAATTTACAGTCAACTGAGATTACATCCAAATATTGACAAGTGTAAGATGATGTCATGAAGCAAACTCCAACCTTACATATTACCTCTACTGTCTGATACAAGTACATGTTATGTTTTTGTTTCATGCTATCATGTTTCATCACTGCCTGCCCCTTTGCAGATGGCTACAATTGTAAACAGTTGAAATTTTGAGAAAATGCCAACCATTTCAAATGTTTGCTGTTGAGAGATGGAGAATGAATGTTAAGGTAGCAGATATGGACCCATGCCTAATCTTAAAATGGCTGCTATCCAGTATTTATGTAAGCAGCAAAAAAAGCAAAATCTTAAAATGGTATAAATAATTTGTAATTAAAGATATCTGAAATTCAGTGTAAACTGACTAATACAGAAAACAGCTGAAAAGATAAAAAAAATAAAAATTCTGGACAGTGCTAAAAAAATTAATATATTTGTTGGTTTTCTAAGATTTTTTGAGAATGGAACTTCTTTTTGATCTGGTGGAAATCTCCTGTGGATTGGTAAGCAAAAGAAGGAGAAGGGAACGGTTTTAACTGAACAGCAACATTTTAAAGTGGCAAATAGTCATCCATAAAGGCAGCTGACCAAAATGACGCCAACTTGTTAGAAAATTCTATGTTCCTACCTGCCAAAGACGTTCTTATAGAACATGCTGAAGTTGTCTTTGTCATTATTGCCTTTTTTCTTTCTTCTGAAGTCATGTCTTATAAATGTCTGCTTAATAATATGTCCATATGAGTTCAGTAATGTTTACTTCTGGATAAATGGCCTGTCTCTGGATCCCTAACCTTTTAGGATCAGAGCATATTTGCAGTTTTAAGAACATGGCTTGGGAACTCCCAGAAAATGGCAGCCAAGAAGATGATATGGACAATCATAAAGTTCTTATCAAAAAACCAATTACTTAGCTTTAATCCTCTTATCACCCTCTTTAGTATCCCAGGATGATTTCTACCACTTCAACTTCTGACTTTTTATGGAGAGAAGGAGCAAAAGAGGTGAAATGGGCACATTTCCAGACAAAGTTGTGAGCAAAAGCCTTTTATAATTTTTATTTTTTAAAAATGACTCTGAAGTCTGTCTGGTACTCAGAGGTTTTTGGGGAATGAAAATGATGACTGAGGCTGGCACTTGCTTTGCAGCCTAGTTGCTTCCAATTTAATTAAAAATCTTTTAAAAAGTCAGGTAGGACACGGAACCATTCTGGTGCCAAGGGGTGTTCCTTTGGATACTATATCAAACACCTAAGAATTTGTTACTTTTTTCTGATATAATTTTTGAAATATGAAATTAAAGAAATAAAAGATATCTGAAATGAAAATATCGACCTTAGCAAAGAAATACACTAAAGCAAAATGTAAAAATTGTTTTAATCAGAAAGTATACAACGTTATTTCTATAAAACATATGGCTGAACATTATCATTAAAGTATTCATTCCAATAATGAATAAACAATGCCCAATATTCTACAAACTTATTATCTAACTGGCATCCTTCCCAAAACTTTATATAATCCATTGGGATATTGTTTTGGCTATTTGCCAAATCTTTTTCACACAGCCATAAATCTTACAAGCTGCTCCTTTTTGCTCGTTGCTGCCAAATTTAATCTTGATTGCACATTAAAGGTTAATAATAAATTTTATTATCACATGTCTCAACCTTTGGAGAGTATTACCAAAAAACAAAACAAAACAAAACAAAACCACACAACACCAAGGATGGTGGAAATTGTGGAGACAAAAATCATCTGTAACCAGTAATATCTTTAATAAATCTGATAAGTCATTTTCAACTACATTGACTAGAAATGATTTGAGCTGTAGGTCCTCATGTACAGCAGGAGGCACCATCTTAGGAAAGACTGAATTAGATTACAGCTCGTCTGCCACTGTTATTTATATGGGGCCAAGCTCATATGGACTATAGTTTCGTAAGAAAAAAATCATGTCTCACAATAACCTGAATCAATCAGAAACAACAACAAAAAAGGTGATAAGATCCTTTTCTTCATGTTCCCATATCCCTAAGGGATACTTTGCTCCACATCTATTTCAGATTACTGTATATATTGGAAAAATGGTCAATCTCATTCTCCATTTTTAAAAATATCTCTGAATTCTGTGGTGATTTATGTTAAAAAATACAGAGAGGATAATTTAAGAGGTATTTGTTATAAATTTGTACCAATCAAACATTTTCAGATTTACTTTTTATTTCTTTACCAGAGTTTATATTCTGCTCCAGCTCAGAGAGGCTCTGAATGGCTTACTTTGCCTTCTTTCAAAAAAGATTAAAATAATAAAACTGTTAGAAGAAAATATGGTCTGATCGGAGCCGGGTTTTTGAAGAAACGCAGGTCAATTGCTTGAAGCCGAGGTAAAGTTCATTTGATAGCAAAGAGACAGCAGTCGAAGGTGGTTACTTTAAAAGAGAGGTCTGTCTTTTGTCCCGAGAAAGCGAGAAAGCGTGTGAACTTTGTCTGCTTCCCAAGGGTGGAGAGTGCTTCAGGTCTGGCGGAGGGGAAATGAGGCTTCCTGCCCTGCAGGTTTTGCAGTCATCACCTTCTCCAAGTCAAGGTGGTGAACTGGAGGGGATGACTTTGAGTGGAGAAGCCTACTGTGGATGTGAGGAATTTTCACTTCTGGAGGGGAATCACCTAGTTTTTAATTAAGTTGCCACTGTTTGCCAATTTATTGTCTAAGAATGTGGTTAGTCAGTTTCAACCTAGGTGTCCGAATCAGCAGAGAAGCTGAAGTAAGCAGTCTTTCGTTTTATCGTCTGTGGGCTCACTGGCAGGTCAGGGATGGATGGGGTTAGTGGGGGACATAGTGGGGTAGCGTTGGGTTTTTCTCCCCACAAAACTTACAAAACTATTGTATGACAAGACAAGTGACAATAGGAAACAAATGTAAGAAGAAAACTGTAGAACACTAAAACAAAACAAAAAAACCCAAGACCCTGAGAGCTCCTAAGGTATCTCCTCCTAGGGCTTTCTTTTAAAGCCATGTTTTATAGTGGGGAGCTACATTAATTTTGGGAGGTAAAATGAGAAGGCATGATTCTATGGGCCTTACACACAACTGTCTCCAAGAGAAGGGACCCAGAGCAAGCCCCTTAATCATATGGTTTATTTGAACAATAAAAGGGCCTTTCCTGAGTAGTTAAAAGGGTAGTTAAAAACATTTATGGGCAAAGTTATTGGACAGGAAGGACTAATTCCCATCAGTTGAAAGATCAATAATTTGGCATGGCATGGCAGTAGCCCAAACAGATGGGGCCAGAGCATTTAAAGCTTAGGGTTCTTACTCTTTTTGCCATCAGATCTCCCTTTAGTGTAATATCTATTTATCTATATCTGTCTATCTGTCTGTCTGTCTGTCTATCATCTGTCAAACTATCTGTCTGACGGTCTGTCGTATACAAAGAAGATTTGCTATTGTGCAGTTCATCTGTGGACGTGGTGGCTCTGCAATTCTAGTCTGGAAACTCAAGAGTCTAACACATGGGGCACTGGAAGTCCCTTATTGTAGTAACTATGTGTGTTATTCTGTGATGTTTATATATACATTAAAAAAATCTCTTCTCACTCATATGGGTGGTATGTATCTTCCTCAGTCTGGGGTCATCTACCAGAGACCTGCACTCTTTTGGACAGAGAGGTCCATCGCTGTTCCTGGGATGTATGCCTGTATGTGTCCATGTATTTTTATATTTTTTAAAAAGATATAAAACTAATGCAAACTAACATAAAGTAGAAAAAGAAAGAAAGAGAAATCAAAGAGAAGTGCAGGAAAGGAAAAAAAAGTAAAGAAAAATAGAAAAGAAAAAAAAACAGTTGTAAATACAGTTAAAAGTTTACCTCTTAAACAATGGTTACACCATACTTCTCTTCCTTTTAAAGTCTGCTTAATCATCAAAACCATAAATCATAAGTTTATTTTCTTCCATTTCATAGAAAAAGTCTGTTAACGGGTCTTCAGTCGGTCATAAATGTAGATATTGTCTTTTCTCTGATCAAAGAAATCAATTTAGCTATCTCAGCAAATTCCACCATTTTCCCCAACTGTTCCCCCATTATGGCTAATGCTATAATCTCCTTAATATAATCTTAATCTACACACTCTCTTAAAAATCCGAACACTCCAATGGACAAGATGAACAATGAAAATAATACAGTGAAACTTTGGGAAAGGTAGATTTATTGCTAATAATGTACAACTAAAAGGTTTAAACTTTTAGTTGTACATTATTAAAGAGACCACCTCTGGACTCTTCTGCACTTTTCCACGGGTGGTACACCTCACTGTTTGGGAAACCCTAATTTGAAGGGATAAAAGAGAGCCTTAAGCATCTGGAAGTTTCCACCCATTTTACTGTAAATATGTATGTATTTGGGGAATTCTCCAAATTCTCCCAAATACATATTGCCTCCCTCATTTAAGAGGGTCTGGGTCTTTGCACCCCAGTTGAGGTCATGCTTCTATATGTTGAAATCCCACCCCAAACTCAGAGCAGTCCAAGAAGTTTGACTTGAAGGAGAAATTAGATTATTCCAAATTTATCTACAGTGACAACTATATATTCACAACTAAAGACAGGCCAGGATCCCTTACTATATCTAAAAATAGCAAAATAGTTTAGGACCACAGATCTAAGAATAGCATCTAAGTGTATGTTTACGTGTCTGTGTCTATGTAGGGGAAACCCCTGAGTTGTCACTTTATATGGATATCAGTGTATACTGAATATCCATTACACAAAAGATTATTCCACACAATTAAATTGGGCCACTTCAATGGTTTTACAGTTTCTTTACAATTCTAACCAATATAGACGCTGTTAGTGAATTATTTAGGCTTACATTAGGTTAATAAATTTTACGTGTCATCCACGTAGCTAATACTAAGGAATTGCCTATTTCCTTTAAATCAGCTGTATATAAGAAAAAGTTCAGGAAAGGATTTTTACAGCATGAAATTTGAGTCCTTTGCTTTTATCATTATCCAACTTTCACTCATTACTACTAACTGTAATGAAAAGTAGTAAAATAAGAAATTTGATATCACTAAATCCTTGCCCCTTATTATATTTCACAAATCTGTAAGTTTCACTTAGATTGTTTCCTTTTGAGTCCAAATGATTCTAATCATATTATTGCCAGGTTTATAGTTTGCAATAAAAATTGAAAACAGCATAAATAATAAAAATATTTGGCAGAATGGACATCTTTATTGTGCAGGGTTTTTTTTTAAATCTATTAACTGTTTAATCCATAACTGAAGGTTCTAATTTTTTGTAATAAAGGTAAAGGTTGTGTCAGTTGTGGCCAACTCTGGGGGCAGTGCTCATCTCCGTTTCCTAGCCAAAGACCCAGCGTTCATCTGAAGACGCTTCTGTGGTCATGTAGCCGGCATGACTATAGGCCAAGGGGCATAGATGCTGTTAGCTTCCCACTGAGATGGTACATACTTATCTACTTGCATTTTACATGCTTTCAAAGTGCTGGGTTGGCAGAGCTAGGGCAGAGAACAGGAGCTCACCCCGTTGCAAGCCAGTGCTTTGATCTCGAACTCGGACCGCCAGCCTTCCAGCTGACAAGCCCAGCGTGTTAACCGCTTGTGCCACTGCACCCCACTTTTTCTGTAACTTTCTATAATAAATGAAGTACTGTAATTCATTTGAAGAATCAGCAGTGCAGATAGTCCTCAACTTATGACCAGTTTTAAATGACTGTTTGAAGCTATGACGGACTTGAAAAAAATTACTTACAACTGTCCTCAAAGGTATGACTGCTACACCACTCTGTGGTCACATGATCACATTTCAGGTGCTTGGCAGCCAGCTTACATTTACAGCCAGTTGCAGCATCCCATGGCCATGTGATTGCGTCCTGCTACATTTTTTGCCATTTTCCAGCAGAAAATGCCCATTGAATAAAACAATATACCCCAGTATACCTCCATTATATATCCCTGTATAATGGGTATATATGGGGCAGTGTAGAAATTGGATTTAGCTAGTGTTGATATAAGACAAGAAACAATGATATCTTTGTTTTGTCTTACTAACACATTATTTCTCAAAATGGCCCATTTATTCCAGCTCAGTGAAGATTATGGTAAATTACTAAAACACAATTAAAAATATTTTTGCTAGACTGTGCAGTTTTGTAAATGATAACTCAGAATTAAGCTTCAGTGACTTTAGTGGAATTCGATTCCAGTAATTGTTAGGGAACTTTTTCCTTCTGGGCAATCAAAGGATATAAGTAATCAAAAGGTACAGCCTCTCAGAGAAAGAGAAGAAGGAGAAAGAGGGAATGTAGAAGATGATGAAAAAAGAGACCAAATTAATGAGATCTATTTGATATGTTATCAACAAGAAAATCCAGTGCATATATACTTAGAAATGTAGTGGACAACTCAGAGGAATTCACATATTCACAGACTTGTTTTGGTCCAACATCTCGATCTTGCAATATTATCCAGATAATAACATCTATTTCAATACAAAATGATTGATAAGAACAATGCAATTTTAGTTGACTGCCTTCCTTTAGAACAATAGTCAGTGTTTTTAGCAATGATTGTTCTTTTAACAAATCAGATTATCAATACTGATATCTATAAAACAACATATCAAAAGAAATTCAGCACAAAACAAGTACTCCTCTTTTTTGGGGCTTTGCAATGAATTCAAAAGAGATGTTATGCAATGTGTTTTAGGGCAAATAATACTCCTTCCCGTGATTCATTGTAAGATTGGAGATCTGCTGTCTGTGTGCATAATATACTGTATGCATAAACAGTGCTTTCCCATTTCTGGTGGTCTAAGCTAAAGAAAAAGAGAAACAGCGTGAATAAATAACATTTTAAAAAATGGCTACTTTATGAATCAATACATTTGGAAGCAGATAGACAAAGAAAGAAAGATATATAGAGAAGAGCACCATATATATAAAATCAGTATATGAAATACATAGTCACGTTAATATTTTGATCAATATATGTTTATTCATTCCTAAAAATGGTCTAATTTCATATTTATTATTTAATTATATATTTGTAAAAGCTGTCCATAACATTAACAGACCTATGCTTTTTGATCACTGGAGAGAAATCCAAATAACAACATTTATTTTATATTTTAGAATATGGAGAAACAGCCATATGATTATGATTACGAACCAGTGCTGCAACAAAAATTTCTTAAATATCTAAAAAAGGCACATCTGCCATTATAAAGTTATTTACTTGGGAATGTCACATGTGCTTCAGTGGGTTTTATTCCTGTATAGCTAACTTACATGGTTTATGGGCTACATGTTGCTCCAAAATTAGATTTGTGGCTCTCCAACACCCCAAGATTATATTAAATTTAATGACAAAATGGCTGAATTTTGCTAGCAAGATTTTTTGTTAAAATGAGGATAGGAGCTGGGGAGAAAATCCCATTAAAATTCCCTCAGTACACACACAAACCCTAAAGATGCCCCTAATTATAGGCCAATTCTGGTAGTTTATGGTTTTAAGTATAAGAATGGGAGCAATTTGCCTCCAAGATATTTCTGACTCCTATTCCAACTCTTAAAAATCATGCCCTGAAAAGAAAAGAAAAATCAAAACCACCCAGTCCATGACAGATTATTTTCTTTTTTCAGAAATGTGAACAAATCACCTTCATCCCTTCCCATTTTAGAGTTTTAAACTGAAAAATGATATAATTCATTTTTATGTGGCAAGGAAGTGGGCCAAGAGGAGACAGCTGCTTCAGTCGCTGTTAACACTTTGCTCTGCTCTCCAGATGACGTGGGTGTCAGCTTCCATAATGCTCCAGCCACCTGCAATATTGATTCCTTTTGCAGGTCAAGAATGATGTGCAACAGGAGCAGGATGAACTCCTTCAGCATACATTTTAGAAGAAAATGGAGGCTGCTTCCATTTCTCAGAAATAATTCTTTCCCTCATAGGTGAAAAAGAGCTTTTTTTCTCCACTTTGGGGTGCTTTTGAATTTCTTCTGGTATTGTTAGCCTACTTTCTTGTTGCATGGTGGCAGAGATGCTGACATTTCTTCTGCTTGCATGTTTTTCTAACGATGTGCCTCCTCAACTTGAACAACAAAAATAAGATTTCTACAGTGATAATTAAATTAATTATCTGAAAAGTCTGGATTTAATTCAATTATGGGAAGCAGGGTGGCTGCAGATAGGTTGCCTTGTGAAAGATAGGACAGTCAACCTGTCCATTGGTCACTGTCCAATTTAAGTAAATCCAAGTTACCTTAGGAAAGCTTTTTTTAAAAAAAAATAAAATTATGTTAATTAAATTAAATGGATTTAAAATAATCACAACTATGATTTTTTTACTTACTTATTTTGTGATGCCATCTTATTTGTTCCCCTATTTTTTCCAGTGGTAGTAACTTCCTGATCATACTAGAATTTATCCATGATCTCCCAAGTGGTTGACTATGGGCTACATCAAATTAGCAAGTCCCTTGTATCCTGTCTCATTTCCACCTGGAGAATCTGCAGTTAATCCAGAATCTCTGGCTAACAAAGTAGGGGAAATGGCTCAGGAAGAAGAAAGGTGATATAAGAAGATAGTTGAGTCCATCCTGACATGAGCCAGAGCTTTCTAAATTAAAGGTTTTTGTAGTGCAGCAATGTTGCAAATTTGTTGCCCAGAATCCAATCACTTTGCTTGAAGTTGTTCATCCAATCCATTGATGTAATATTTTCTCATTTCAGATGAGATGTGTCATATTTTGCATCTGGGAGTAATGGAATTCATCTCCCAGATGAACTCATTCATTACTGCTATGATTGCTGGGGCCAGATTCAGTGTTTCCCCCGACTATCTGTAGTACAAAATCTTTCTATTTGTTATATGCAACTAGATTGCTTTTGAATGGGGATCTCTACAAGTCTGATTCAAATGCCACTGGGATTTTCTGGGTAAGGATGAGCAAAAGAGGGTCAAGAGGAGAGCAGCAAGCAGGAGGGCAGTCATTCACATTAATTATATTAATTGTGACACTGATTGAATCAATCATACATTATTTAGACAAGGTTTTCCTGACAAATGCTTCCCCAGACAGTTCTCTGCCATAATAGGTAAAGGATTGCAAAAGGCAATTAAGTAGCCAATAAAACTTCTGCCAGTCAGGGCATAAGAGGAGAAATGTCTTTCCCTATAGAAAACAAATGCAAGTGCTAAGAAATTGATATCTGGGACCTGAAAGTCCAAGTGGCAAGAAATTGCTACCCTCATTCTGAGACTCAAAGGATCCTGTCCACCATTTGAGAATACAAGTACTGGAGTGCATACCTGCATGCTTTTGGACAGAGACTTTCTAGTCTCTTGTCCTAGCAGCCAAGGGTAAGTCTAAATTAAGTCACTTGATACAACAAGCTAGTTTTCCTTATGGAGGAGATGTATGTATGTTCTCTCTTGTCTCTGTGTGAGTGTGCACATGCACATGCAAATGTAAGAGAGGACTTTATCTCAACTACTTGCAGTCTAAGATGAGACATCCCAGAATCACTTGTCTCAGCTCCAAGTGATTGTGCTGGTCACATAACTGAGCTTTGAGATTTGTCTCTCTCTTTATGAGAAATGCTCAAAGGACATCTCTAGAAATGATGTATTATTTATTTCCAGGTTTCCAAAATTATTTAGGAGTCATGTGGGTAGTCTTGACAAATCCTGCCCATAAGCATAATTGTTAGCAATACATCAATGGAATAAAAAGACATGTAGGTCATCAGTTTTCTCTCTGTTTTCATCTCTATTGGTCACTCCCAACTACAGCATTTTAAAGAAGAAATTGAATATGATCAACTGAAGTTTTCCTTTCCCCAGCTATGCCCTAAGATTACTTGTTCTTTACAATATGTTGGCAATGTTAAGGCAGGCAATGGTTGAAGATAAATAAAGCCGGAGAGGAACAATACTAGTGTTACTTTGGTTAAAGATCATGCTGGACAAACAAACAAAAAGCTCAGAATCAGAAAAATTGTATGGTTAGAATAGTGTTGGTTCCATTTCTGCTGTTTACTGAGTGCTGACTTTTATTGTCCTTTAAAACTGAATCTTTATTGCAAAACCTGAAACTGAAGCCAAACTTCAAGGTTGTTCAAACACAAGGGCTGGCAAGGCATATTCTGGCTGAAGTTCTTATTTAATCTGTGCAGGGTTAAAGGACTAGAGGCATCCACTGAGGCATTTTACTGCAATGTGGTGTGAGAGCATCTGGTGCTGGATGGGACACTGGGGAATACACACTTCTGCTACCTAGGCCTTTTGCCCTCTGTAGCAAGAATCCTCTTTGTAAATGCCTTTTCTCTCCTCCTTTTCTAGGTACTGATACTTTGCTTGCCTTATTTTTCCAGACACTTTTTCGTGCCCATAGTAACCTTATGACAAGTGCTGAGAACCTGGGCTGATTGATGGACCAAGTCAATAAGGCCACAACTCTTTTAAACTCCTGTTCAGTAAGAACTATAGTAGGAAGGAAGTAAATGAAGGATATTAAATTAAGGTAGGTGATAAGCAGAGAGCTGTTTTTAAAGTACTCTCTGCAAGGAGATTTGGCTGGGACCTATCCCAATGTCAGTCTGGTGCCAGGCCAAAAAAAAAAAAAGATAGAAATAAGCTAGGTTCCAAACATGCAAGAAATCTACTTTTTGTATTTTATTTTTTGGATTAATTAATATTGTATTTTATGGTTGATAGTTCTAGCTTATTTTCTTTTCTTGTATGTCATCTTTTGAACAGAAAATATACAGTAGGGTGTATGTTTTATAAATGCATAAAGTATCCAAGAAGGGTGTTTTAAATACCACTGTAAATCTCTAGTTTTCCTCTGCTGCAATCTGAAAGATGCCTTTCTCTTTACAGTACCTGCATTAGTAGAATAAAGAGGGAGGGGAAATGCTTATCTTTCTTTATCAATCAAGAATTACTTCTAGTTGCTCTAGACTGTCAACAACAATATCTGGAATGGCAAAATGTGAAACTGTAGTCTGACTGTTGTGGCCTGAATGCAAGTTCTTGATGTTATATCATCACATTCAGGATCGTTACAAACATGCTTTTTGATCGTACCAAATTAGAAATTGGAACATTTTTTCTCTAAGGGTGACTCCAAGCTGCCATATTCATCAGGAGTGTTGGGTTAGTTTTTAATAGCAGGCTATTCTGAAAAATAATATCCAAGTTCCTCTTGGAAACATTCATAGATAAAACAAGATTTGAATTCTAATCTCCCCCAATGTTAGTTAAAGTCTAAAGTACTATACAATGCCAGTATCCTTTGGCTGTTCAATGTCAGCATCAAATTACGTTTGCCTTCTAAATTATGAATCCATTGGCTTTTTAAATATGGGGGTTTACAACATTGACATTTTATTCCAATGAGGATTTTATTGGTTGCCTTCTTCTTAATGTGCCTCAAATCTCACATTCTGTTTATAGGAAACTGATGATTTCTTCTGAAAAATACTCTAGTAATAACCAATGAACAGTTATTTTCCCCTCCAAGAACATGAATCAAATAACAGGACATTGATCAAAGTGAAGCCTCCCTTCAATAAAGTGGGAAACAGTGAATGTTTTAAAGTTCTTGGTGTATACTTTTTGAAAAAAATGGATACATGAATGAGTTGGGAAAAAATTATGTTATCATCAGTCATCATTATGACCAACAACAAACAAAATGCTACATGTATTGTCTCTGGATGGAGTTGCGTTGGCCCTGAAGGAGTAAGTTATGATCCAGTTAGATTCTCCCTAGACTTATAGTTCCTGCTGGATCAGATGGAAACTGCAGCCAGAGAGCTTTAGCCCAGCTGTGGTTGGTGCACCAGTTGTAGCCTTTCTTAGGGTAAGAGGACCTGAGTATGAGGCCATATCACACCCTGATCACCACACACATAAACTACTGCAACATGCTCATCATGGAGCAGCCTTTAAAGACCAGATGGTACAAATTACGGAGGCATAGATGCTCACAGATGCTTGCTGGTGAGCACACGTTATATCTATTTTGTAGGCTCTGCATTTTCTTCTTATTAAATTGCTTCTCAGTGCAATTTAAACTGCTGGTTTTTCTAGAAAGCCTTTTATGGCTTGATACTGGGTTGCCTCAGAACTACATCTCTCCACTGGAATTGGCCTGCCACTTCAGTCATACTGGAAAAAGCAGCTGGTGATTCCCTATCTTGGGGAGGATAGAAGGACTGAAGCCTGGAGGCATTGTTTTTCTGTTATTGGCCTGGGTCTCTGGAATGGCCTCCCATGAGATGTGTGGTTGGCCTCAGCTCTGGTTGCCTTCTAGAAGTTCCTTAAAATTGAGTTTTTGTCAGGGCTGAATTTGGAGGTTTCTGCTAGATGTTTCTTTTAAATTTTGAAGTAAGCCTTCAAAAGATTGGTAGTGACAGAGTATAAATGTGAACATTTAAATAAAACAACAATAATCTTTTTTCCCCCTCTTCAGACAGGAGCCCTCCAGATGTATTGGTACTGCATCTACCAGAATTCCCACATGACATGATCTCCAACACTGCTAAACTGGGAAGACTGCCTCACTTTTAATCACAGATTTACAGTCTACAAGAGGAGACCAGTTTGCACAGTGAACTTCTCTTTGGAATTTCAATTTCTTATGGCTCTTGAATTTTAAGAACACCGCCAAAGAAAGACTAAAAAAGAGGGTGGAATACATAATCTGATAATTGGGGATTAGCGTATAAAGAGAGCATTTATGCATACACTATACCCTACACATGGCTAATAGACTTCCAAACCATGGAGAAATCGGAACTAAATTGATTATTAGGATGGTGCTGTTAAGAAGGATTTATATTATTGCAGATTGTAAATGTAATGCAGTTCAGAAATGTAACATTCAGAAATGTAACATTGCAGTGGAAGTGGCCTACACTATTTTGAATGCTTTAATTACTTGGTTAACAGTGAGTATTCTACCCAGTTATAAGAAAGGCCTGAGAAAAATATTAAACATACATTGAACTATTATTTATTAGTTATAGATCCCACCTACATTTAAGATCTCACAGTGCTCCCACTTCCTATTCTGTACCACAAATAATTCTATTGGATAGGTTAGGCTGAGCCTGGCTTAAGTGAATCCTTCATCAAAGGTATACTGGCATTTGAATCCTTTGTTCTTCCAGCATTATAATGCTATGCTACATTGATTGTTACAGTGAAACAGCAACCAAATCTGGAGAAATTATTGTTACTCCTCTCTCCCCAAGGAAATTAAAGACACAATCTAACATCTCCCATGGTTTAAAATGTTGCTTTAAGGATAATGTAGAACATGGGTGTCCAACTTTTTGGCTTGCCTATGCCACAGTGAGTGAAGAGAAATTATTTTGGGCCGCATATAAAATATATAATTTAGTTAATGCATATGTAATGTATATAAATAACAAAGTTCCTTTATTTTTTAATATTTTTTATTATCTTGGGCTGCATTACTAGCTGTCGAATGCTGTATGTGATCCTTGAGCCACAGGTTGGACACCCTTAATGTAGAACATTCTAGTATGATACAAGATACAAAAGATACACAATTGAAATCTCCAGAGTTCTGATAAAATTTCAGTAATCATGTGTACCCCCCAGTGAGGCACCACCTTGCTGTGGTTGGGGGGCTTGTGTGCTCTAATGAAGATGAGAGCTCTGCCAGAGG
>JANHZU010003398.1:370317-380548 GCA_032468055.1 Acrochordus granulatus
CAGACTTATAACTTAAGGGCCTTTGCAGATGACCTGGTGTTAGTTCTAGAAGATCCTTTAAAGGGAATTGAAATATTAATGGGCAACTGTAAATAATTTGGTGCACTAGCAGGTTTAAAGATTAATAAAGAGAAGATGAGGATATGAACAAAAATATGAAAACAGAAGATCAAACAAAATTGATGAATAAAATGGGTTTTAAGATTGAGAAGAAGGTAAAATATTTGGGTATCACTGATAAATATGAATTGTATGTTATTTCAAAATAATTATGTTGAGACATGAAATGAGGTTAAAAAGGATATGTCAAGATGGGAGAAACTACAGCTGTCATTGCTGGGGAGAATTTCTATGAGAAAAATGAATGTCTTGCCTAGAATATTTTTGTATCAGACAATATCTGTTTTGGCACCATTTACTTAAATTTGTGTTGTGAGGAAAAAACACAGGTTAAATATAGACAGTCCTCACTTAACAACTGGTCACTTAGCAACCAACTTATGACAGACCCCCCCTTCCCAAAAGCTACTTAAAATCTGGTTCCAGAGTTTCAATGACTGAGTGCACGTGTACACACAGACACACATATGGTCACATGACCATATTTTGGGCACTTGGCAACTGGTTCACCATTATGGCTGGTTGAATCATTTCATGGTCACATGACTGTGATTTATGATGTTTTTACTGGTTTTTGGCTTTTTTGCTGGTTTCTAGCAAAAAATGCCAATAGGAGTACATGAATCCATTTAATGACTGCTATTTCACTTAATAACCTCTGCAAAACAAATTGTAAAATTGGATCTAGTTATGTGGGTACCTTGATGTAAGTCATGTAACATGACTTACAATGGAACCCAAACAACATTTAGCACAATTCTTTGTTAACCCAGCTGATGATTGAGCCAGTATGGATTTCTGTAAATTATTTGCATATTTTTTATGGGAGGGAGACACTCTTTGTCTGGCTCCTCTGATGAGAATTGTCCAGTATGGTTGAACCTCTGGCACAGCTCTCTTCAGGGCACACAAACCACCAGCCACAGCAAGGTGGTGCCTCATTTAGGAAGTTGAAAAATACATGCCTATTTTTGGCAATGATAACTCCTTTCTATTCAGGTAATTCTTGAATTAAAAACCATTTGTTTCGCAACTGTTTAAAGTTATAATGGCATTGAAAAAGATGAAAAGATACAACTGACCTTCACATTTATGATAATTGCAGCATCCCCATGATCATGTGATCCAAAATTTGGTGCGCTGTAACCAGCATCTATTTATGATGGTTATCGGGTCCTGGGGTCATGTAATTGCCATTTGTGACCTTCCCAGCTGGCTTCCAACAAGCAAAATAAATGGGGGAAATGGGATTCACTTAACAACCACATCATTCATTTAACATCCGCAGGGATTCACTTAAAAACCATGGCAAAAAATATCCTAAAATCAGGTGCAACTCACTTGCCAGTGTCCTGATAAGTAGCAGAAATTCTAGTTCCAATTATAGTTGTTGGTCAGTAACTACCTGTATTGTTTCCATGAATGAGATTTGAACTCGAGGAATACTTTACTTCTGACCGAAAATTTGCTGGGAGATTGGTATCACTAGTGTTTTAATATTCTGAATTAATTAAAGGTTTAGGTTGTTTTTTTTTAAATTATAAAATAATAGAATTGCCTTTCTTCATTTTGGTCAGTCCACCAAGGAAAAAAAAGAATTTGATTGTTTTTCAGAAGTGGCACTTAGAATTGCTGGCATTTTAAGAGAAAAGAAAGGTTCATATGATAAAAGGTTAAAATAACTCTTTTTGTTTCGCATTAATGGTCACAAATGAGAAATTGAAGACTTAAAAAACTTCTTTCTAACTTGCAAAAATACCTTGACTTACCTTTGGAAAACATTAATTCAAATTGCAGTCTAGCCTTTGATCCACTAGTGTCTTGTCCATAAAACAACTGGATATGTTAGAATTTTATGTGGATGAATTATACAATTGTATATAAGTGACCAGAAATTAAATGCAGCCCAGATCTAGACATATTTTTTCAGAGAAATATGCCTTATCCAAGACAAGGAAATTTGCTTCTTAGTAAGTATATTTGGGCTTGTAGCCATGCAAGTTTGTATGATGAATGTTCAGTCACAAATAAACCCAATGCTCTTCGAACAAATCTTTGATTATGGCAGTTCCATTCTGCACACTGAATATGTCTGTAAGGCATGGTGGAAATGTCTAGACAATAAATGTGGTTGGTGCATGGAAGTTAGGCCAGTGTAATCTCCTAAGTGGAATGTAACTTGTCTATCAGAAAGAAAAGATACATCTTGAATGTGATGACCTGCTTGCCTGCACAGAGGTTTATAGATACTATAGAGATCATAAAATAAAGCTACTGAACTATCTCTCTCTCTCTCTCTCATCCATTTATCTATCTATCTGTCTATCTATCTATCTATCTACCTACCTATCTACCTATCTACCTACCTACCTACCTACCTACCTATCCATTCATCCATCCTGAGAGGGTCTTGGATTTGAATAAAAACAGTGCTATGCTTCATTGGCTGAGAACACACGTCATGTTAAACCACACTATGGACTTTTTGTTTACTTATTTACCATATTTTTAAACCACCCATCTCTCTCAGAGAGGGACTCTGGGCAGGGTACAATAAAATATTAAAATATAAAAGTTAAAATTTAAAAATTTAAAAGGAGGCAAGAATAAGTACATGCTAATAAAGTTCATTAAAAGGCAAAGGGAAGGCTTTCATGGGACAAACCAACCCCATGGTTGTGCCTTCCTCTGGATTCCCATGCAAGGCCACAAGGCCATATTTTAACCTCCTTGCAAAAGGCCCAGAGAATGGGGTCCTGCCTCAACTCAAGAGGGAGAATATTCCATAGGGCAGAGCAATGGCAAAGAAGGCTCTCTTCCTGAACCCCACAGTCAAAATTCTTTGTCTGACGGGGTCTGCAACATGCTTCCCTGCCTGACCAAGTGGGATGGAGTGATGTAATGGGAAAAAAGCAGTATAATATATTGTGTGAATCATGCCTATTCATCAAAACACTAATTAAGGAATTCAAGACTTAATGTAACATATAAACCCAACCTGGGATCAGCAGTGTTATGACATTTTCACTAAATTGCTTATATGGGCCTGAAGAAAAAGATGGGGAAGAGAGAAAAATTACTACTACAGTAGTTTTTGAATATATCTGTAGATCTCTCCAGCTATTTGTACCTAGGCAAGGTAACTTGATAAATTTATGAGAAGTGTTGAGAAAGGATGAATCTGCTTTCTACAAGTAAGTTACATGAGTGTTTGCTGGAAGGGCTTGGCTTATTTCTTTGGAAGGACTGGATATATGGTGCATATATATGACTGGCTGGTTTTTTTTACAGCTGAGGGTCTTTTTACCTATATCATTGACTGTGCATTGGAAATTATGATACAAAAAGTTTTAGATTTCAGATAAATGACAGTTGAGATTCCAGTTAATCAGATTCAGTGGGTGATTTTGAGTCAGCTGCCTTATTTCAGCCTAATAATGCAGTTCAACATCAGGGCTGTTGTGCGTATAAAACAGGGAAATTCATAGTTGCCATATTCAGGTTCTTGGAGGAAAAAAAATAGATGTGGTGGTAGGAAATGCTTTAGTCATGTGGAAGGATGGGAAAACAAATTTCCTCATCAGATCTTTGGTGAGAGCTGCAAATTTTTTTTCTTCTGTCTGTATGAAGAAAGGACAGTTAATTAGGTGTGAATATGTTTTAATTTTCCCCCCACTAGTTTATGGATTGGTGCAACATAAAGGTGTGAATTAAATTAAATCCTATTGATTTTTATCAGCAAAATGTTAGTAAATTGTCATGTTTTTAGGGGAGAGAAGCTATATATCCACTAAACTATCTTCATGGCCATATATTCTACAGGCCTATATGGAGGTGTCTGTAATGGAGAATAAAATAGTTAATACGATTGAATAATTGGAACCCCTACATGGTCCCAGTTGCCATCTTGATTGTTTTGACCTTCCCTGTGGAATTCTTTCATGCAGTTTTACCCACCACGAGCAATTAGTGATAAAGTGAGCTCATAAATTCCAAATTGCTCTTCCTGCTCCAGCTCTGTGAAAGGCATAGAGCTGCAGCACATGGGTTTGGCACATTGGTTTGCTCAGAGAAAAAAGTCACAATCCTCACTGTTGAACCTGCCCATTTTTTTAAAGTCGTGGACAGTTTTGTTCTAAGCCTTCTAAAAATGTAAATTTTATATTTGAGCTAAAATCATCCAAATTGTGACCATATGCACAGACAATTACAGTTTTCTTGACAATAGAATGTGAAATGGGTTTGCCTATGTGGGACATTTTTTTGACTCCTCAGTCTAGCTGTAATGAATATTTGCAAGCATATTGGGGATATGAAGGAATACACAGATACACACAAGTGTGCAATCAAGTGCACACATACACAACATTCATAGTTGTGTTCCACAAAACGGGATTTAAATAAAATAACTGGTGCCATAAAAGATATAGCGGTGTTCTGCTACATCTTGATGAGTGAGTGGCAATCAGGGATTCTGCAAGTTACATGTAGCCACATCTGGAATGCTACAGGGTCCACTGCTCTCACAATGGGCTGCAGTTCCTCTGTGCATGAATAACTGTGCAAGAGAAGACAGAAGCAATGCATTTGATTTGTGTAAGTATAATAGGCTGTGAATAGTTTTATATAGTTACTGAACATCAATATCTTTTTAGCTGTTCCACACATTCCAATTTATCAGAATTGATGTTTCATGGTCTGCAATGTGATATTCCTTTATTGACTGCTTATATTTTTGGTGGTAATGCTACTGACACTCTGGAATTCCTGCCCGGTAAGTTTGGTTGACTTTTTTTTTGTGCTTTTAACAAATAATTTAAAGAGCATTTTTTAATTCTGTACTTTTCCCTCCATAGTAGCTGTGCTTGATTTGCTGCTAGATTGCTCATGCCTTGTATCTTTTATGCATTTTTGTTTTATTGTGTTGTATTGCTTGTTCATTATTTTAAATAGCTTTATGATGCTACAATTTTATTTTAGGCTTTTTAAAATTCCTGACTGTGATAATTATTTATTGATTGTACTCTGGGCTGGCCTGTTGGTTGGGAATGCACAGGATATAAATGAACAGAAAAAAACTAATTGAGAAGACAATAGGCAGATTTCATGCTTGCTTTTGGTTATACTATATTCTGAAATTATTTTAAAAATCTTTTATTCCTAAAGAATCTTTAGAATGGTGATTTTGAGTTTTAACAGATTTTTTTGCTCCCTTAAGTTATATTATCCAGAATTTTTTTGGTGACAGGAATTATGAGATACCAATGTGGTTAGAAAGCGCTGGGTAGCTAACTTTCTATTATCAGTTCTCTGAGTATGTCAGAACAGATTAAGAGAGAGTGATGTAAATTAGAATTGTTGCATTGTTTCCCTGTAACGTTTGGGTGCTTTATAACATATTTCAAAAGTGCGCCTTCCTGATAACTATATTTCATGCCAAATTATTTTTAATGAATTTTGCCTGTTGTATAATAATTAATAATAAACATCTGCTTGGAAAATGAAAAAAGTAGCTTTTTTCAGCAGCTGGAATGTTTGAGCTTTGATGTGCCTTCCCAACCGTTTTTGATTATGAGTATGCAATGGATGTCTCCTAGCAGCTGTTTTACAATGAATATAGGCATGTGTCTGGATTATATATAGTTTCTGGTCCTATTGTATATAAGATATCCTCTCATTGTATTGATTAGTTATGTAGCCCTGGGGGGTGTTTCCCACTTAGCCACCTCTCTGTTTGTGAATTTGGAAGATTCCTACTATTGTGGCCTACAGTCATTAAGGATGCTTCCTGCAGGGATGTGTATTTAACTGGTGGGGCATCAGTGGAAAAGATGTTGGTACCAAGAGTTGGAGAAGCTTATATGAAAAGGATTTCTCATTACCTGTTGCATATGTGTAAGATTATTTTCAGACAATGTCAAAGCCTGTCATCTTCACATCCCCACATTTTTAGATAAGAGGCAGTTAAACAGCTATTATATGTATGCATCTACAGGGTTGCAGGCAAGATACAGCTATTTCTTTGGCAGGTCTTCTTTCTCTAATGGATGAAGGTTCCACAGCTGTGATAATGTCAGTACTGTAACTGTGGCCTTACACAGACATGTACTTTGGATGTACAGGGGGGAGTTGCTCAACAGCTGTCCTTCAAACTGCTAGTAAGTGACTGAATGGGACATGCAATGCTCAAAGCCTTTGGGGTAACTGATCACGACCACCGTTTAGTGTTTGCATTGGAAATATGGTTTCCTGGCAGTTCCTGTTGCTGGACTATGTGGATATAAGGCTATAAAAGTCATAGGGTTAATTTTCCAGTTGCTACATTAACATCTGGAAAATTGCTGTCTCTCCTCCCTGCACATCTCTCCACGCTTTTCCACAGCTGTTATCAGGACACGGGTGGTGCCGGCAGCTGGTCTCGGCCGCTGCACATCCTTTGGGAACTTTCTGGGCAGCTGCTATCACTTGCGTGCCTGCGTTTTGGGTAGGCAAATGGAAAAAAGAGGAGCGGATCGGAGGAAGCGAAGAATACCTGCTCTGTAGTTGCGACTTCTGTCGCGCCCTGGCCCCCTCCTCTTCTTCCTTTTCCCTCCCCATCCCACGCTGCCGATCTCGGAGCTTCGGCGCTGCCATTCCTTGCACCGTGCACATGGATGACAATAACCAGCTGTTGCATGTGCACGCAGGCGTGCGGCTGTTTCCCAGCCCCAGTTAAATTGTGAGTGTGGAGGCGTCAGTCGCGTAAAGGGCGCGCGGAGGTCTCCAGCGACGGGAGCGCCGGAGTCGGGCCCCACCAACCCGCCCGGAGAGCTGGGAGACGACGGCCCAACCCCAGCGGCGGGCGACCGGCGTTCTCCCCGGCGGTGTCATTGCCCGGCCCCGGGCTCATTCTCCCGGCACGTCGCGCCCGCCAGTCTTGATCCGCTCCCAGTGACGCGGCTGCGGTAGCGACGGCGGCAAAGCCCGGCTTCTCCGGACGGTTTCTCCACCACCAGCACGCCCCCTCTGCTGGCTGCCGAGGCCCGACCGTGCTGCCCCGCTGTGGAAACTCCTCTGCCCCGCGGAGGGATCGTGATTTAAGGCAACTGACGGCCGTAACCCTCCCGGGTGGGGGCACAATCGAAGACTCAGCGGGAAAAAGGGTCTGCGCGCGCCTTACACACAGACACACGCACGCACGCAGAGGCACGCAGGCGCGCGCACAGCGTGTTTCTCTCCCCCGGTTCCAGCCCTCCCCTCGGTGAACGTAGGAATTTGAATGAAGAGTGGTCCTCCTCCTCCTCCTCCTCGATCTCTCGTTGGGATGCCAAGCTTGAACTTGGGGGAAGCGTCGCTTGCAGAGAAGCAGGTAGGCGGCCGGGGTCCATCTAAGCAGTCTCCGCGCTAGGCTGGCAATCCAGCGATCCAACTCATATTGGCGAGCGTCGGTGTGTGCGTGTTGCCTTTTGTACAGCTCGGGGAGTAGGCGGAGGGGGGGAGGGAGAAAAAGATCGACGCTTCTCCTCCTCCTGCCTGTCCCCTGCCCTAATCCCTGTCTGCTTAGAAATGCTGGTGAAGAACAAAATAGGGGATGGAGGCAGAAGGTTCGGGGGCGCGATCCAGGCGAGAGAAGAGTAGGTTTTTCCGGAGAGAGGAGGAGGAGGAGAAAGGTGAGATTTGCCGGGATGCGGGCAAGCTGAGCTCTATTCTAGCTTTCTCAGGCATGGAAATCCGGATGGATCTACAGCCTGCTGGGCGCAGCTCTCTTTGGCTGGGTTTCTCATCCCGGTCTCTGCAAGAGCATTATCAGCAGGAGGGAGGAGTAGCTTTTCATTTTTTAAAAAAATTTGCAAGCACGGTTGTGGCAGCGGCGGCAACAGGAGGAGGAGGAAGAAGAAGAAGCGAAGCCCATCCCCGCAACCTGCCTCCGCTGTCATCCCGGGAAACTTTGGCAGGAGCGCTTTGCAGAGCCCGCGAAGGCTGATCTTGGGCTTTGAGTCTAGGGCGTTGGGTCAATGCGTCTCTGGCCCCGGGTTGGGGAAGTCTTGGGTGGCTTGACTGGATGCAGAAGAATGCCTTCTTCCCTGCCTTCTTGTATATACAAATTAAATGTAAATGAAATACTGATCCCTCGTTTCTACACTGAATAAGATTGGCCTCTTCTACAGGAGCATCACACAGGAGTCCTGCACAAGAGTGTGCAAGTTTCGAGGGAATTGACCCTGCATGATGTCTGTATGTGCTGGTGTGTGTGAGAAAGAACAGGTGGATTTGTCCATTTTATATTTAAGCAGCAGTTTAATGCACAAAGCTCCTCAGGGAGAACCCAAAGAACTGGATGGAGATAAGAAGGCACACAGGGCAGACATTAATGGAAATGGTGTAGCAGTTGACTGTTCAGAGCTGCTGTGGCACACCTCTCTAGGTTGCCGTGGATGTGTGTGTGTATAAATAAATAAAAGCAGCTATGGGTATAGCAAATGCATTGATTTTCATCATGGATGGCCATGAGTGGAACATGGAGGATGCACACCTCCCATCTCAGAAGCTATGATTGTTGTCTGTTGTATTTATGAGCTCAGGTATATGGTCCAGGAAATCCTATAATCCCATAATAAATCTATATTTAATCTTCTACCTAATAAGTTTTGAGAATCTGTGGATTTGAGCAGAGAAAAGGGAGAAGCAGAGAAGTGGTAGTGCAGATTAGGGAGCATACAAAGATGCCTGTGTTTCATATGGGCTTCAGATATATCTGCAGTGGGTTACATTAGCCAAAACATTTGATTCATACAAAAAGACAACAGCCATAGAAGCAAAATGCCCCATTTGCCCCAGGTATTGTGTGCCCATCATGATATCATCTTTCAGCACTTGGACTAAATAGGTTTTCAAGGCACGGCCCCTCCTGGCAAGTCTAGGAAAAGTGCAGCTTGACAACAGTGCTAATATTTTTAAGCCAACCTTATTTGCATGCAGCATGCATTTTTAAACAAGAGCCCTCCTGATCTTTCCATGCCCCCTTCAAGTCACCTAGCAGGAAGACCAAATGATGAAACCGAAGAAGACAGAGGTTGTGATGGAGATAGCCTCTGAGAAAAGAAAGGAAGACAAGATTACAGAAATTGCTCTGTCTTGGTTTGCTTGAAGGGCAGCGGTGACAGAAAAATGGACCCTATATTTTGTTGGTTTTTAGGAGTGTGGGAAACACTTTTCTCCCTTTGGAATAATTGTTCTTCTATTGCTCTAGTCCAGTGCCCCTTAAGTGATGCTGTCTAGATACAGAGGTACAGATGGTACAAAATCAGCCATTGTTTTCAGCCAGTTTCCATCAATGGATGTTTGAATCCCAACAATCACAATTGTTACAAGGATGTTGGGAGACTGTTAAAAGCATTGTTTTGTACGAGTAAGAATGATCATATGGGTCATTTTGTTGAATGTTTGAATTTTGGTCAACATTGGAATTTAAATGCTGATAATCCCTGAAAAAGACATCAGACTCAAAGATTTACTGATATAATGTCATGATTACCTTAGGATAAATGCAAGAGTAATTGTTGTATATTTGTAAAGTGAGGATTTATAATTTACTTTTGGGCACTGACAACATTGTTTATCAACATGAAGTAGACTGTTGATATTTATCTGCTTTGGATATTCATTTCTTCTGATATTCCCTGTATAACTTCCATGTCACTTACAACATTTTTCTTTTCTCTTATAAATACTTGCTTTTAAGTAACTACACTTACTTAAGATTACAGCTTTATTAGAAAAGGCATTATGGACAACTCTTGAAGTCCAGCACATCTACATCCATTTACAGGCAAAAATTAATTTATTTATAGAGCCAGTTTGGTCTCTTGGCTAAGATAAGAGACTAGAAACTGGGAAGTCATAAGCTCTAATACCACCTTAGCCATGAAAGCCTTCTGGGTGACCTTGGGCCAGTCACTCTCTCTCAGCCCAACCCACCTCACAGGATTGTTGTGAGGAAAATAGGAGGAGGAAGCTGTGTTAAATATGTTATCTGCCTTGAGTTGTTTATAAAATAATAAAAGCAGGATACAAATAAATAAATGTATTACATTTATATTGCTACCCATCTCACAAACATGACTCTGGCAAG
>JANHZU010003398.1:388126-398375 GCA_032468055.1 Acrochordus granulatus
GTTCTCTCTCTTGAATGCCTTTCACTTAATTTATGCTGTTTACGCAGCAAGAGAGGAGAGCTCCGTTGGGAGATTTCCCACGTGAAATGATTGCGCGGTGCTCATTGCGATCAGGAACGTAGGCAGAACGCACGCATGCACGCTGCCGCCCATATGGGAGTGGAGTAAACTGCGCTATAGGAGAGTCGGCAGAACGTGCGTGCACCAGAACGCGCGCAAGGGGTTGCTGTCTGCAACAATGGAGTAAAGCATGAGGTAAGAATTGGCAGAACTCTTGCGCGGAGTTGCCTGAACGGGAAATACAAAGTGCGCTTACTGATGACGTGCAAGGTTTGGCACCAAGTTTCCTCATCTTGTGAGTCGTGGCTCATCTAGCAGAATATTTTTTTATTAATTTTTTTTGCTCGTCCTGCGAGTTTCTCGTCTTGTGAGTTACTCGTCTTGTGAGGTACCACTGTACTTCTTTTAGGAAAACAGATCTTTGGAGAAAAACATGTTATTTCCCACACATTCATTGGAGGAATTAAGCTGGCAATATTTTTCTTCATGAGACATTTATTCCTGTTTCATGGCTGGAAGTCAGCACTGAAGTCTATATGTAACAATGATCTGAAGGCTTATTTCCCTGGCTATTTTGTTCCAGGGCAGTTTTAGGGAAAATCTGGGCCAGCTTCCCATGATCCTTTCTGATTTTGAGATTCCCAACCATATTGCAGCATGGAGAACTAGTGCAGTGTTATATAGTGGTGAGAGTATTGAATTAGAATGAGAGAGTTCAAAATCTGAATTCAGCAATGAATATCACTGGATGATATGGAGTCAGTCAACCTAATTAAGACTAAAATGGGAGAGACAAATATGTTGTTTTTAGATCTTGAATGAAAGGTATATTATAAATGACACAAATAAATGAATTTACATGATTTGATCCATTACTGCAAAGCTTCTTCAAAACTGATATTATAGATTTTTATGACAGCCTCAGCCACAACTCATGTGATATTGTATTCCCCCTTTCCCACTTAAATGTTTGCATTCTGCCAGAGGCAGAAATGGTTGTATGAACAGGTCATGATTTGACTGTCAGCATCAGAACATATATAATGATTTGCCAGTTTGAATACCCGAGATGAAGGACAAACTAATGGTTCATGTGAAGTAGCTTCCTTGATGCTATCTTCAGAATACTATGCACAAAGTAAAGCAGATTAGAACATAAGACTTTTGATTATGGCCTTGAGACTTTAGAATACAAAAGGCTCCTAAAATAATTGCCTGGTCATTGACAAGGGAAATGTCAGGGATTGGATGTGAGCAACACTAAATGACATCTATTATCACCTCTGATTCCCACTGATTTTAGCCCAAATATTGTACATTATCCGTTTTAATGGGGAGGGGAGTGCCATTGAGGCAACATTTGTCACCTTGACTGCCTGGACTAGTCCCTGCTGTTGTCTTAGCAACGTTTTTCAGAAGTGGTTTGCCATTGCCTTCTTTTTAGAATTGAGAGAAAATGACTAGCCCAAGGTCACCTAGTTGGCTTTTTGCCTAAGTCAGGGCTAGAACCCCCACTCTCTAGTTTGATGCATTAACCGATGCAAAAGAGTAGTTAAAAGAATCTTTGGGGAAAGAAAGGGGACAAACATCTCCCATAATTCAAGCACCAGCAGGTTTACATCTTCTGGGCACATATTGAGAAAGTAGAGAGTATTGGTTTTTGCCACATATTTATTTTGTATTTGCTGTGTCAAAGGAAACTCCACATTGGCTACCAACTCCCAGCTAAAAGTTGGTGAATCTTTAGAAACATACTTCATGATAACATTTCAAAGTGAATCTCTTTCTGATCTGGTTTGCTACATTAATGTTGCTGAACCACAATGATATTGGGGGATTATTTATATTACTGATAGTGTTTTATGTTTGCTATAAAAACATTTTTTTAAAAAAATACATTATTGAAATGAAGAGATTGGAGATGAAGATTCAGGAATCAGTGATGAATCTTTGGTAAGACAGATTTATACAATATTTGAACAAATATGCTGGTTATAGTCACATTGTCAGCTATTTCTTCCTGTTAAATGGGAGAATGCTGTTCTTTGTCTTTACAAATAGTAGCATCCTTTAAAGTTTTGTTTTGCATCAGATATTATTCAACCATTTTTTAGCCTAGTGTCCCTTAATATGTTGGATTTCTTCTTCCAGAATTTCTAGCCTTCTAATAAATCACAAACTATTATAAATACAATTCCCTTCCAATATGATAAACATTCGGCAGAGCTAATTGGGACAAAATACAATTTTATGATTAAGTTCATCATCCCAGTTTGTAATAGATAATGGATTAGATCATGACTGTAATAGCTGGGAGCAATGTAAGATTGTCAAAAGTTGAGAAATTGTGGTTATTACATTTTTTTTGTAATTTGCTGATAATATTTATTGTGTTGTGTGTTGGTTGACTTGAGGTCTTTATTAGACTTTGTGGAAACAGATAACATCTACCTATGGTATCCTGTTCTTTCTCTTTTTTTTCAACATATATTGATGGCTTCTTAAAAGTTTGTATGGAGTTATAAGATTGGATGTTACCCAAATGCAGGTGACATCAACCTCTGTTTTACCTTGTTTAAATGCTTTGATCTTGGTCTTGAATATGACTGAACTGAAGATGGTCAGCAGATGAAATGAAACAGAAAATCTTGGGTTTTATACTAAGGAATTGCAGAGATGCAGATGATCCACAAACAACTATCTTCGGTTCTATCTGGTAAAACATTCAAAGTCTTGTCTACTTACTGTGGATTTGGGAAACATGGTTCATTTGTGGTGTGAGCAGTTAAGATGCTGGACTTGTCAGTTGGAAGATCTGCAGTCCAAATTTGAGACCCCAGCCCTGCCATGCGACAGGATGAGCTCCCATTGTCTGTCCCAGCTACTGCCAATCTAGCAGTTAGAAAGCATTTTAAAATGCAAGTACCAACTTTATGGGAAAGGTAACAGCGTCCATGCACTTTGGTGTACAGTCATGCTGGCTATATGATCATGGAAGTGTCTTTGGATGAACTCTTCTGCTAGGAAACAAAGATGAGCATTGCCCCCTAGAGTTGGCCACGACTGGCAGGGGAAACCTTTACCTTTAAGACACCATAATTCTGTTGAAGTTAAGCTGCTCTTGAAAACTATTCAGTACTTTAATACTAGTATGCTGCATCATACTAAGAATTGTATATGAAATTGTGCAGAAGTAGATAGGCAAAACCCTTGCAACAAAAACACATTGTGGAAAGTATGTTGCAGCTGTATTTTGAAGCTGCTATTGATTCCCTGTTGCCTTCAGCTGTGCTTAAGTTAGAAGTTTCCAAAATTCTTGTTAACACATTATCTAAGATGCCATGGATGCTGCCATCTCTGTTGCTTATTCTATTGGGCTTTGACAATATATTATATAGCCACATATTTAACTTAATTGCATAAGCAAAATATGTAAAGTTCATCAGAATGACATGAAAATGATCATTCCATTCCAGGTAATTTAGATTTTTATGAATATAATATAATTTTATGAGCCTTAGATTAGCCTTCCCCATTCTGTAACCTTCCAGGTTTGTTCATCTTATAACCTGCAAGCTGTGAAGGGCACAAGCCTAGGGAAATATGCTTTTGGTGAAACAATTTTTAAGTACCAGATTCTCATACTAAATTCTGTAAAATGCAGCATGGATATCCTGTTAATACCTTTTTGTGTATCTGATTTAGACACAGAAATGGCATGCTGTGGAAATGCCCTGAGCAGCTCAGGATAACAGTTGAAATGATATCTACTGTGATTAATTTTATTGCATTTGATCAGCTATACATGTGTGCATAGGGGACCCTAATCTTTAGCCCATCTCCTTCCATCCATCTTTTGTACTGCTTTTGGCTATAAGCAATGGAAGATGCTTTTTCTTTCATCCATGGATGTAGGGGTTGTTGTATATGATTTCTTTTTGCTTCTCCATTGACAAATTACATTCTTGACTCCTTCTTCCACCAACCTCATCTATTATAGCTATTAATAAAGATATTGTATATCACATTGTTATCTAGTGTCATCATAGTAAATGTTGCTTTATAGTAGTATTACAGGCTATGTCCTGTCATATGGACAAAAATGGTCTGATATCCAATAGATTTCATTCCAGTGTTAATAGCCAAAGTGAACAAAACTGTTTGCTAAGATGGTTGACAGGTAATATATATCCTGCCCTACTAGATCATGAGCTTAGCCTTCTATCTTTTGCCTGATAACCACTATTGGGGAAACCTGAATTTTTAATTTATAGGATACATAATTAGCTTTATTTTTCAAAGCCAATTTCACCTTTGAACAAAGGGATATTTGCCCTAATTATCACGAAATCTTGTATATTAATTGCTTTTCAACAGGATACCTCTATTCAGTGTAGTACTCAATGAAATAAAAACACATTTATATACTTATTTTTTATCGGAAGAATGCCAAGCTGTAGAAAAAGTATATACTTGTTCAAGGAAGTTGGTAAAAATTCTGATTGGTATATCCTGTACACCTACAAAAAGAGATGGCAAATGCAGATAGATCTGATTGGCATTGAAGGAAGGTTTTCCTTTCAGAAATGTGTCCATGTAGATTTCATGTGTAATACCAGAACAGGGGCAGCAGAATAGCTACGGTTATCCAGGAAACTCAAGTAATTGTCAGGGATGCTGTTCCAGTGGTAACAGGATGTGGGACCCTCCTTCTAAAGCTGAGTTCTAGGGGTCAAATGTGTGGCTGCTACTGTACCAGCTTCTTTTTTGTTTAGCAGCCTCTCTATTTATGATGCTCAATCATGTAGCGGGGTTGGAGATGGAGCTCCCCAGGTTTATGGTCATAGGGGACTTCAGCTTGCCTTCTTTAATGTGAATTTGGAGGGAACTATGGAGTTTATGGCTATCATCACAACCATGGTCCTGTGGGGGCCCAGCTTACTGTTTTAGTTACATGCTACACCTGATTTTTGTCTCATGACAGTAGCAATGAGATCTGTAGATGAGATATTATCATCAGTTCTTTGTCTTGGACAAATCATTCCCTGTTAACCCTGGAATTTTCCATGATTGTTCCCCACCCAGAGAGAGGAAGGATCTACTGTTGATCTGCTCCAGGTGCCTGATGGACCTGATTGGGTTTCAGAAGAAACTTATGTTTTTTCCTGAGGTTTTAATGCATAGTTTGATTGAGACTTTATTACCATGGAATGAGAGGATTATAATAGCTTTGAAGTGGATTGTATCTGTGCAGACTCTCTTTGCTCATGGTTCCAATGGTCTCTCTGATTTTAAGAGGATCTCCAAATGATGAAGCTGCAGAAGAAATGTCTAGGGTATTGATGGAGGAACACAAAATAAGGCTCTGACTGAGCACAGGTAGTTCTTCCTTGCTCACAGTGACTCATACCTTAATTATTTCCTTCTTTAAGTATTGAGGTGTGGTGTAAACGAGGATGCCCTTAAAGATGATTCAGTCACTGCAATTGGTCCAAAATGCAGCAGTATAGAAAAATATATCCATGTAATACCACCATAGTGTGAAAAAGTATACCAAAGTACATCCATGTACCATTATAACTTAGTGAGCTGCACTGACTCCAGTAGTCTTCTCTGTTATGGTGTTTACTTAACCTTTGGAATAATTTGCCCCATCTCTCTGTCTGGATATTGGCCCCAACTTAATGATACATGAGAAAGACCTTGGGAGACTGGACAAAGAAATGCTGCCAAGGGAATAGTCAGATAAGAGACAGCATACCCTCAGTGGGGAATGGGGGGAGGATTGTACTTTAAAACTTGCAAGATTGGTCAGGCAAGGTTCACAACCAAATGAACTAATTCCATTTTATTATAAAGCTACATTGATAGAATCTTGCAAGTCTGAAAGTACAGTCCTCTTCCCCACATCTCCATTACAGCCTGAAAAACAAGGGTAGGTCTCTTTTTAGCCTCTTGCCCACATACTATCCAGTTGTGGCTATGCTGTCTCTTATCTGAATATTCCCTTGACAGCATCTCTTTGCCCAGTCTTCCAAGGTCTTTTCCATATACCACAACACCCTTTAAGGCTTTTAAAACTTAGAATTTTCCTCCAGTTGTCAGGACAATCTGATAGAGATGAGCCAATCTTTGAGAGGGGGAATGTGTACCCTGATGTACCATGATTATAGGCTATAATACAATACGTTTTAGGCTTGTTTTTGTTGATACTGTTGATTTTAATTGTAATTTGGGTTTTTCTTTGGTTTATTCTTGTACACTATGTGGAGTTACAATCATATGAAATAGTGTTAGCCATATATATCTTCTATGCAAACAAACATCAAGAGGTTGTAGGTTTGTTTTTATGTATTTCCTCTTTCTTTTCTACATCTGCCTTACCAACCTGGGCACCCTCTAGACAAGGATTTCAACTCCAAAATTTCTAGCTATCATGGTCATTGCTGAGAATTTTGGAAACTGAAATCCATACATTTGGAAGGCATGGACACTGGGGAAGGCTGCTTAAGGAGATCTTACTGTATTCCATCAGAGTCCTTTCCTATGAATATCATTCTTCCTTCTCTGCTCATTGCTAGATTCAGAGCTAGATTTGTTGCATGGAAACAATATAATTCTGATTAAAAACATCAAAGAGATATGGCAGGAAGGAAAACCTTGAAGTTGGAGCCAGATAATAGCTTTTCAGAGAATTGAAAGGGGCATTATGTGATGCATTGGCTTAAATTTTCCATGGTCTATATTTACAGACACACTTTTTTCATTCCTTTGTTGTCTTGGTCAAACAGAATTTTCAAGTTTTTGGACATATTGCAAGTTCTGAGCTGTGCATCTTTAGTGATCTACTAGCTAACTGGCTCTTGTCCTAGGATTCAGTAGCAGCAGTGAGAGAGAGAAGGATCATTGCACTGATATATTTAAATAATTATTCATCCTGATTTCCCCAGATCAGTTCTTTCTATGTGTTATGTCTCTACTTGGAGATTGTAACCCCGAGGACAGAATCTGTGTTCATAATTTTTACACAATTACTCACAATTTAGGCAAATTTACTCACAATTAAATTATTTTTGCAAAGTACAGCTATTGCCTCCGCCACAGCACCTTTCTATTTTTAGGAAAAAGAAAACTGAGTGTCTGTCCAATCTATGATTGCTCTTGATTTTATTTAGAAAATATATGTATTTCTTCTAGATTGGCCATGTATCCTAATCTGTTGAGGTCAGCCTTTTATTTGAAGGGCTGACCAACCCATATCCAATTTCAAGATAAGAAACCATCAAAAATATGAGAACAGATGCCCTGAAATAATTTGCAAATCAATAGCATCTGTACAGAAAATGTCACCTGATCAAAATTTATCCTGTCTTGCCATGGCACTTCCTCTGCTTGATCTTCTTTCCATGTCTGCTACTGCCTCAGGCATTATCCCAGCAACTCATCTTTCAGTGCATCTTACTAATATACTCCTGGGTTTTATCTAAGACAGTGATTTGGACATTCACTAGACCCCATCCACCCTCTTTCCAGCTGCTGTACAGTTCCTGGGTGTTGGGGTGAAAAATTCTGTACATTGTGAGGAACTTCCAAGTCTTCACATCAGCAGCTCACATGTCCTTTGGCCAACTAACTACACTGGCAGGGTGTCTGATTACTGGCAGGACATACATGTTAATGGCATGAATTTTGTTCATCCCATTAAGCTGGCTCTTCAGAACCTGTCTCATCCTTTGGTAGTATTGGATGTTGCTGTCTTCCTTTCCGCCTCAGTGTGATGCCCATGTGACTGTGGAATACCAAGGTATTTGTAACTGATCTATATGTCTGCTATATGATAGTTGTTGTTCCACCTCATCAGTGTTAACTATTTTCTTCACTGGACCATCATCTGGCCATACTTCTCCAGTCAGAATGACATTCCAATGCCTCACTGTTGATCTATGTCAATCATTGACTCGCTGATCTAGGTGGATCAGCGAGTCAATGTCTTGTGTATTCTTAGCATACAGTTGATGGTATCCCATGTAGAGAGGTGGCTGATGGTAGTTCCACTTTTGAACTTGTATCTGTATCCAGTCCTTATGATTATATGGTTGAGGGGCTATTCAGAATAGCAGTGGGAACAATGTCTCATCTTAGTATATGCTGCACTTGATGGCTACTTGTGTTCAAGTGTGGTCTTCCATAATCCCATTTAATTCTTGAGGAAGGCCCTTAGAGTCCTGTTGATTTTGTATAGTGCCAGGCATTCACAGATCCATGTGTGTGGCACTGAGTTGTAGGTTTTCCTTTATTTAATCCAGGTTGTGCTCAAATAGACCTGTCTCGACTTTGAATCTCAGGCAACTGCTTTATCTATGAGCAACTGGTGTTTTGAGCCTCCCAATGCCCTTTTGATCTGTGCTTATATACTGGCCTATATGGCCCTGTAGCTTAGCAGCTATGATGCCTTATAGGACTTTCTGTGTTGTGAGAGGCAGGTTATTGGCTGGTAATTGGAATGTACCATTCTCTTATGGAGATCTTAGCACTGTCCTTCCTTATGTTAGACAGTCTGGGTGGGAGCCTGCTACTAGCAGCTGGATAATCTGTTCTGCTAGGTGTTTAATGAACTGCTGTTACTTTCTTTAGTAGGTGTGGATCATATCTGGGGCAGGTGCTGTTCAGCTCATCATGTTCTTGACCGACTGTTGGATATCTGCTATTGTGATAGTGACTGATTCCTGTTCTGGGAGACTGCTGTGGTCTGCTCTCAGGTCCTGCAGTCAATTTGCACTGATATTATGTGTCTTCTCTTTCTCCCATATGTTCTTCCAGTACTACTCAGTTTCTGCTGTTGGTGGCTCTGCTGTTACTGTGTTACTGCACTGCAGTTTGGAGTATACCTTGGATGTTCTTTGAAGAAAAGGGCATTTATTTTCTTAGTCTTTCCTTCTCAAGTATATCTCTATAGCCTGGTAGCCAGTTCTGTGAGCCTTTATTTAGCAATCTCTAGGGCTTCCAATGAAGTCAGGCCGTTGTATTTTTCAGTAGCCAAGTCTTATTATCTCTAATTTTTATACCTTTCTGTAATTCCACCAGTTGACTAACCTCTCTCCAAGTTACCTTGATCTTAGCCTCTAACCTCATTTTTCAGAGGTATATTGCTGTTCTTGATCATGTAGCCAAGGATTTCCAGGATTATAGCAACTGTAACATATACCAGTTCATTGACTTGAGTTATGATGATAGTAGGGATTGTAATGAGGGCTTTATTGGCATCTTCTAGCATACTATCTGAAGGTACTTCTCCACTGAGCCTTGGTAACCAGTCTTGAGAGTTGAGTACAGCTAGTTTTTGCACACACGCAAACGTACACACACATGCATAGATACCCTATTTTGCTCCTTATTGGACTAGGTTAGCCCTGGCTCAATATCTATCATCTGACATTCCTGTCAGAGAATAAGAGCTTATGCTTGAAGATTAAAAAAGAGGTCCTTGCCAGTTCTATTCCCCAATGTCATATTTATGTAATGAGGTGTCTTTGTATGACAACATCCAGAGTCATTCTGTGTCTGGAGATAATAGTTCTCTATGCTGCTCTGTGAATAAGGGCTTAGAAATTACATTCCACTCTGGGCACAGAGATGTTGACAAATTAGAAGGAATTCAGGGAAAAGCAACAGAAATGATGAAGAGGCTGGAGAGATTGATTGATGAGGAAAGATTACAGGAGCTAAATATGTATACCTTGGCTAAATGATGACATGATAACAGCCTACAAGTATTTGAAAGGTGTAAACTCCAAGGAGGAAGGTAAAAGAAGAGTTATTTTTATATGGTACTCAATAGGATAATTCAAAGAATAACAAGATAAATAGCAAAAAGAGGACTGTAGTTGATGTAAGTGGATGGGAGTAAAGATATACCCCCACCTTCAGTTGCATAAATTGTTGAAGTTGTAGAACTGGCTACTCTCTTGGATGTATGCCTGAAAGGATGCGTGGAATGGTGAAATCAGTGCTAGTCTGGTATGGAAAATAAACCTTTGAGGCCTTCTTGGCTAAAGTTCAGCATGCGGTTAGGGTAGATTTCATTCATTTTTATTTATTTAATACATTTATATTTATAACCCCCCAGTGAGGCACCACCTTGCTGTGGTTGGGGGGCTTGTGTGCTCTAATGAAGATGAGAGCTCTGCCA
>JANHZU010003398.1:405874-416196 GCA_032468055.1 Acrochordus granulatus
CTGGACAAGTGAGAGTCTTCACAGAGACGTTGTAGTATACTTGTTATTATCTTATATTGTTGTTTATTGATGTTGCAAGTGTACTGAGAGCTGCTGTACCAGAGTAAATTCCTTGTGTGTCTAACCATGCTTGACCAATAAAGTATCTGAGTATCTAAGTATCTGAAGAAGGGATTTCCTCTCCCACCTATAAGCTACAGGATGGGCCATATGAGTATTATTGCTGTTTCTTTCCCACATCCTCTTTTAGTCATGACAAGCATCTTTCTCTGAATATTCTAAAATGAATTCTTTACATCTTTGTGGTAGCATACTGTTTTGAATATGTGTACTTTCACAGGTTTTGGAGTGCTGCGATTGCAAACATCAAAAGCAAAAGGTTATTAAAAAGAGTGGCAGAGTTCTGGGTGAAAGGATTATAGTGAAGCTTCCTCATAGTTATGGCTTGGGCTGTATCATCCATCTGTTTTTCCTAAGAATGCCGAATGTAATCTGTTTCACAACTGGCCTCATAATCAAACAATTTAATGAGCATCCATTCTTGCTGTTTAACTGTTTAAGATGCAAAAGGCATTGCTTTAAAACCATGATGGGCATTTATCTCATCATTTCCATAGCTATCTATTACATTGCAAATAGGGGAGGAGAATATGCAGGAATGTTGTCTGGGCAACCTCCCAGAGTTGCTGGGAGTCACGTAGCATGCACATTTAATAAATTATTATTTAATTATTCTCCTTATATGTCTCAGTTTATTTGGAATCTGGAAAGCCTGCCAAATAGTTTGAAGCAACCTTTGGAATCCTCCTCATCAGAAAAGTCCAATTCTTCTGGTAAAATTATATTGTATGAAGGCTGAAAAAAGCACGATGGTATTGGGGAAGAAGTCATATCTAAGTGTTCCCTTCCCATGACTGATGAAACAGGTGTTTGGTAGGATATCAGAAATACAATTTAAAAGGAGAAGACAAATATATGGTGAGAATCATCATAACAAATATTTTCAATTTAAAGCACATGCTATTCCCCCAGTGGTGTAGATTTCAGCTGGCAGATATTAATTATTCTAATATTTACATCCTTCCAATTGAAGTCTATTGGGAATTGTATCCTCTCTTCCTTTTTTACCCATTACTGAATTTTCTGCAGTAAGAAAAAAGATAGAAAATGGGAGGATTATTACAATAAATGATAATGCTGTATGGACCCACTCTCCTTGTGTGAGGCACAGAAGTTGCACACTAAAGGCATCATATAGAGGTTCTCTTTCTCTTATAGCAGTTCCCATATTTCACACAGGCCATTCTCAGAGCAAGGCCCCTGTTGGCTTTCCTACTTGATATAGAGTTTGATTCCCAGTTGATTCAGGTAGTTCAATTCCCCTGAAGGGTATCAGTGTGTTTTCTGGACATCTTGATTACCTGGTTGGCAAAAATTCCATCCATATCATCTGCTTAGTTGTGTGGTCTGTAGTACACACTCATAAGTGTATCATTTTCCATTAATATTTACCCAGACATTTTCAGTAGGTGTCATAAATTAAGACACAGTTCTGTTCCCAGGCTTTAGGGTCAAGGTGTTAGTGGAGCTCTTTTTGTCTTTTTGAATGTTGTTGTTGCTGGTTTGTTCAGGCAGTGAAGTTTTAACTGTGTTTTTAAATTATGTATCTGAAATACTGTAAGCTGCCCATAGGTTTTCAGAGTCAGATGGCTTTAAAAAATCAATCGATCAATAAACACATTTCCATACAGTAATTCTTTAAATATAATGTGAAGTCCCCTTCTTTTTTACTGGAGTGGGTTTTTTTTGAATAAATTATACTGCTGCAATATACTCCAGCAGCCCCTTCTAGCTACCGCTTCTTTCTTTGCTATAAGGTTTGCTACTTTTAGACTTATTCTTTGGGTGTAGTTCTAGATATTGGTCTTCCTCTCTCTTCAGATTTAGTTTAAAGCCTGCTAGATGATCAGAACAAGTCCTAGCATGTTCTTCCAGTCTTTGTGGGGTGCAGATGGGAGCTCTCTCAAGAAACCCCTCCTGTAAGTAACGTAGACCATGGTCTAGGAATTCAAAGTTTCCTCAATGAGACCAGCTGTTGAGCCAGTGGTTCACTTTCGGAATTCTCCATTATTTTTTAGGGCCATGGTTATCAGTTGAAAATATGGACAAAAGCAACATCTGCATTCTGAACATTTTTGCTTTTCTGTCTTATATTTTATAATATCTTGGCATTTTTCCAGCTTCTTTCTGACCTACAATATATTTCAACCTGAAACAGAAGAAAGGTATAGTAATCAATATATCTGATTAGTTACATTAGCTTTTCCATCTTATTCTGGATTTTTGCACCTGGGAGACGGAATACTTCCCTTCCCTTTACATCACATCATATCAAATCAAAACCTTTCTTACTGTCAGACCTAGACCAAGAACAACCTAACACAATCCAACCAAAGTTCAGTTCTTTATTTGCTTACACCATATAGACAGAATCTTGCCAAACCAAGCCTATACTACCCTAATCCAATGGATATAGCCTGGGAAATTCTAGGGAATGGCTCTCTTAAATCTCTTCCTCTTCCCACAGTCTAACTCTAGACTGTGCTGTTTCTCACTTGGAATGTGCTTCTTGGGAACCTGCTGTGTTATTCTTGTCCATAACATCACTTTCCCCTTTGTAGACAATTCCATTACAATTATAACCTTTAGTCCAGAGAACACGACAGCAGTTCCTGGGTTAAGGACTTCCAACTTATAGACAGTCCATACTTATAAATAGGCTGAAAACAGGTTTTATATTAAAAATAAGCAGCTTCAGTGGTTCATAAAAATATTGCACAATTGCAGCAGCTTGTTGGCTTGAGGAAGAATAAAACATTGTCTACCATTTTTAGTAACAAACAGCCTGTTTGTTAATACAAGTCCCAACTTATATACACAATAAAAGTACATAAACCTAAAATTAATAAAATTAAAAAGTAGATATGAATACAGCAAATTACATAAAATTATTATAACTGATTAATAACAACAGTACAAATAACAGTGGCTATCACCAACATTTGTACTACTTTTTAATTGTAGACAGGATGGATGGTACAAATAATCATATAAAATTGGGCAACCTCAAAAAATATGTCAGGGTCCTAACAGGGTCCTCACAGATAAGCTTTGTGTTCTCTCCCAGGAGAGTTCTTTAAAAAGGGATAGATATATATCTTCTGGGATTCCCTGTAAAGAGAATAACAAAGGAGCATATGGCTAAGGGATTCTACAGAAACATCTCTACAGGGATGACCTATTTGTACTCTCCCCTCCCAGCACTGTGGAGGATAGTGCATCCAACCTAGCCAAAGTGAAGGCCCAACAAAATTTCAGTATTAGAATTGAGGAGAGAGAAGACAATGACATATGCCCATTTGGGAAAAATCCATGAACTGTGAGGTTGTATATGAGGCTTAGATTTGTTTGAAAATCAACATCCAGATATGTTGCTTAAGATGAGTCCTGGCAGTTTCAAATATGAATGGGCAAACACTTTCCAAAATAAATATCTAAGGACTAGAGTTTGCTATAAGCTCTTGTTGATTTAAAACAGTTTCTGAGAACCAGTGGAGTCAGACCTACAGGGGGAAAAAATCAATTTTATCCAGAAATTAAGGAAATAAAACCAGCCTCTGGCACATAATATCTGCTCTGCAGATAGCTGACTCCATTTTTCTTGGCAGTAGGTCATCCATCATCACTTTTTTCTCTTTAGGACAGCTGTTGAATTACTGAATTTCAAAATGTTTGAGTATATCTCCTTTCTGTCCCTGGAATGCTGGATGAAAACCCTTCTCCAGAAGCCCATGAGTCCAAAGGAAGAACCTGAGCTGCAGCAACAGGCCATCTCCTGGTTCTCTTAAGCTTCCTTTCCTGGATTTTGTAGCAAAATTGAAAAAAAATCTTAGATCCTGGATTGGAGTTGAAAGATTTCTCTCTAACATTGAAAAATAAAAATCCAGTTGTCTTTTTAAAATTTGGTGTGCAAGATTTTTTTGCTACAAGACATGACCTGGATTAATGAGAACCACACATACTTTCCTGGATTTCCTTTCCTTTCTTGTAGTTTCTTCCTTCTTGGTTCTTTTTGGAAACATCCTTTTGCCTTGTCCAAAAGGTCCTTGTCTTTTCTGAGGAATTTCAGTGTAGCCGGATGTGTTTTCAGCCCTTTCACTTTCTTCTCCAGCAGTGTAACAAGTTTGCACTTTGTGCAGGTGTACATGGTGTCCTCCACAGACAAGAACACAAATATGATAGACATCTTACAGGTCAGCACACTATTTGCCTCCTTCTCTATGACTACGAATCTCCAGTGATTATACAACTCTAGAAACCTCCTTTGTTCATATACTTTCCTGTTCTGCAAAACAAACAAACAAGAAACAAAACAAGTCTCCTATAGGCAGAAGAAAGAAAGTCTGCCGATGATCAGACAAAGACCAATCTATTTGCTGCTTGTTTTAATCCCATTTCCCAGGAGACTCCAAGAGTATTCACATTATCCTAATGAGCTGTTTTATACAAAGTTTTCTTCCCTATTGTGTTTATTTGTAAAAATTTGAAGGTTGGAACTGAAGAATTTACCAAATATTTGAAAAACAGTAGAGCTGGAATCTTATCTCTTCCCCAAGTGTGACTTCTCTTTTCCTCTTGTCATTTTTTCTCAATCATGATAGTAAGGTTAGGGGAATACTAGGGAGAAAAAAAAAATAAGGGTGTCTAAAAAGGCACCGAAGAAAGAAAAATGATATCTCTACTCCACTTCCTCACTCAACCATTAGTACTGAGTGACCTAGTACTAATATAGTGAAAAGTAGTTTGTAAAAATAAATAATCTTATGTGTATTTGGTTGTTACATATAATAAGCTGGACAAACAATTTTGAGAAAGATTGAGGAATGAATTGACAGAAGTATTTTTTTCCTTATAGATAACTGAATTTTTCTTTTGTTCTGCTGTTATCTCTGGTCAAATCAATTGCATAGTTTCTGAATGACACATCTGCAAAACCAGTAAACAGAAGTAATACTGGGATTGGTGAGCATCAACACAATGGCAGTGCTTCCATCATCTCACCTTCAAATCCCTGAAACAATGCTGATATCTTTCTCCAACTGTAAGGTTTTACTTGAGTTTCCTGTAGTCCAGATCATTTGCCTTATCAGGATTGGTGAAAGGGAAATGCAGTTATTGTTAGCTACACTATGCTTCAGAAAACTGCCCCCCCAAGCAGATCAGCAGGTAGAAACTGGCTTTGAGCAAGCAATGCGAAAGCAAGGAGGCTTCAACTGCCTGCTTTTGTTGCTCCACCTTCAGAAGAATGCCTCATTTTTATCATGGGGTGATGGGGGATTGAACAGGCAAATCTTAGCCAGTGGGCAGATCAGTTCATTCTTCTAGGCAGGACTTCATTGTGTGGTGAGCAGTGACGATCAGTTGCCAGATGATTTTTCTTGGAGCAAAGAACTATTTCTTCTAAAATTAGTGGTCTCTTTCTCCTCTTCCATCTCATTTTGCAGGAATTCAATTTAGGGCTCTGTGTAGAGGAAGAGCTCCAAATGTGGGTTTGTATCATACTCAACCCCCACTCCAATTCCTGTTCTCCATGTCATTCTGGAAACATAAGAATATATAATTGAAAAAAGTGTAAATATGATGCTTTTGCTTTGCTGTTTTCTCTATTGATAACTGAACATATTTACTGCTGGTTTGCAACTGATAACCATTTGCCATTAAAAGATGTAGTCTTCGATAAAAGTAAGTCATCTCTATTATGCCAGGATTGCAAGTGAGCACCTCACTCTGCCAAGTGAGATTTTCTCTACCTTGTTTTCCCTTCTTCTTCTTTGCTATTTGAGATGCCATCCATTTATGCCCTCCTGCTTCACTGTTCCATCTTTTTATCACCTTTTGCACATAGTTGTGGGCATACTCACTGTCTGTTTTTTATTTATCCATGTTATGGATATCCATTGACAATGGGCCTTCATTATAGTTCCGGAAATCAAAGTGTTTATTGTGAGGTCTAAAAGAATCCCAATGCTCCAATAGAATTACGGAAAAGAAAGGAGTTTAGAAAACAAAAAGGGTCATGATTTACATTACAGCTGCATATGCAAATTTGTATGGTAGATGCATATTTTGTTACCAAATTCCAGAGCAACTCTGTACATTGGGAAAATGGATGGCAAGCTGCGTTCCTTCCTTAACTGCTGCCAGTCAAAAGAAATTTCACTACTCTTCTTTCTCATGATGCTTCAAATTTATACACTTAAGCTGGACAATCCTCAAACAGAACTTTAGTTTCTGCAAAATCACTTCTGATATCATCCTCACCATGCCATTAGAATCACCAATGTATTCACATGTATTCACACAATCAATTTGCGTGTGTGAATGGGTTTGCTATTTTATCACTTTACCGTTACAGGAGAACTATCTTTGGCAATTTGAAGGGAAGTTGAATGTAATATCCTTAAGAATCTTGCAACTGGGTGATTAGCATTCAAATGTCCCTTTCCACAACATGCCTGAAAATAACAGTGAGGAAACAACAATATTTGTTTCATTAAGTTGGCTTACAGTCATAAAATAATTGCCAATCTTCTTTCCTGTTGTTGATCAACCCTGATTCTAACCTTAGACCTAAGACATTGAAGTCTTAAGAATTAAGAGAAGTAGAAAGAGAAGGTCAAGAAAGGAATTAGGTTGCCACAATAAGGAAAAATGGGAGGAAGGAAAAACACAGGAAGAGACACTGTGCTATCAGAGCTGATGAACTGAGATATCAAAAAGCAGTATAGAAAATGAAGAAAGACGGCAGAAGCCCTGAGAGTTGCAGTACAGTCAATCGACAAATGCCAACCAGTCAGAATATTGTGATCATGTGTCATAGTTTATAGAAAATGGCATTGCATTTGAAGGTCTAATTAATGGAGCTAGACATTGATAACTTTTGAAATTCTCCATCAGATTTGTCTCTAGAAAAACTGGGTGGATAATTTCTCTGACTTTTTCTATAGAAAGGAGCAATTCTCCAAAAGTCCCTCAACAGCAAGGCTGCCTCTCAGCATTGACAGTAGCTCTGCTACTACTACTACTACTAGCAAAACTTTTAGTGGGAGGAATTTCTTCCATGGGATTTCATCCTTGTAATTCTTCTTGGATTTCACTGAAAAGATAGAAGTCAGGGAAACTGCAGATCCTTGTACAGGATGAAAGACATGAAAGACAGCCTAGCAGTGAGAATTGATTGAAAGACAGCCTAGCAGTGAGAATTGATTGGAGAAAATGCACATCACTTTATTTCCCCTGCTTGGTAGTAATTTAAACATTACAAATCTCATGAAGGAGAGATATCAAGGGTTTTGAAGTTGTTCATTTATAGAGACCATTTGGACAAGAGACTGAGGAGGTACACAAGTCATCTAGTCTGTAATCTTCCTCCTATGTTGTGATGTCCTTCCTTCCTTCCTTCTTTCCTTCCTTCCTTCCTTCCTTCCTTCCTTCCTTCCTTCCTTCCTTCCTTCCTTCCTTCCTTCCTTCCTTCCTTCCACTTGGGTAATCTTTTTCTCTCTCTCTTAGTGATGTGAGGTGAGATGGAATGTTTAAGAAGAGACTGGCAGAGGAAGAAATGAAAGTAATGGGAATGTATTTGAGAAACAGAAAGAAATATGTAATTTCCCTTGTTTGTCCATTCCATAAAAGCTATTTTAAAGCCTGTATTTTCAAATACTTTTCACCATTTGGAAGGTACTCTACAGGTTTTATAATATTTCAAAATAGTGAAAGATGTAGATTGGACAGGAATCAGTGATTGAAATAGAGCTCATTATGACTTTTTAAAACATGTTTAGTTTTTTAATGGATCAGATTGTATAACATTCAAACCATGAACAAATATTCCAAGACTTATTGACAATGTCTGATTTATTCCTTTTCTTCTTATGAGGAACACAGAAGTGAAAGTACGAAAGCAAAACACTGAGACTATACAGATTCAAAGTATGCAGTCACTCTATATGGTATTCTTTCCTTGTGCTTTTTTTTCCATATCATGATCTACAAGTCCTTTGGCAACTTCAACCTAGATATAGGCTCAAATAAATGTTTTGGAAGGCAAGCAGAGACTAATGAAGCTTTTTTCTCTTGGAACAAGCAATATCCATGTTTTTTTTCTCACTTTCACCCTGCATGCTAGGAAGGGAGGAAATGTACTCAGTTAACCCCATATTCTCTGGTTCTACTGACAAGTCAAAGTGGAAAGCTTCAATGTAGCTGTTTTATAAGCAAAATAGCAGAAATGGGCAATTCACATATTTCTTCCATCCTACTCCTTCTCCATTTTGGTTTGGAGTTACTACATCTGAAGCCCAAAGTATCCCACTCTACAATACTTTGAATGCCACCTACTATATCCAAGAATGACATCTCCTTGTTCAGAGGGTGTCTGAATGCCAAATCATTCCATTCTCCCAGGCAAATACGAACCATTGATTTTTCATGTCACCTTGTCTTCTGGGTCATCTTGTCTTTCAGAGCATTTGTGTACTGAAACTTCCATTTGTAATGCAGTAGAACATCTTTTCTTCTGAGTTTAAATCAGAATCTTATTGCAACCAGTATATTTACCAGGAGTAAAAGTTATTTAAATTTCCTGCTTGTCAGAGAGAAGACAAAGATGATTCTTTCCACCTTTTACCTGAAGACGCTAAGATTTTTATTCCTACACTGACTGTGCAACTGAAAAGTAGTTGAATGAAATAAGGATGAAAGCCGGAGCCATGTAGGGATTGGGTGGGATTGGTTTCAAACTTAATGAGCTTTGATAAAGGCCCCTCTACTCAGGATTATTAGTTAGTCTTCCTTCCTTTTGTTTTTGTTTTTTTGCTGTCTGGATGTGAAAACATATTATTTCTTTCCAGCCAAGAAAGAGATAGGTGAATGCTTCTTCAGTGAATGCTGGGTGGCTGCCATTATTTTCCACAAGGATCTCCAACAATAGAGCATTATTCAGGGGAGGTAATTACAAAAGAGGGTGTTGAAAAAAAAGCTTTAATTCATCAGCATCAGCAGTAATTTACTCACCCGCTGTAACCACCACTTTTTTCTACTATACAAAGTAAAACATTTAGTGTCTGCACTGCAAAGTAACAATCCTAGCCAAAATCTCTTCCTTCATTTGCCCAGAAGATACTCTGCAATCGCAATAACTTCAGGTTCTTGTATTTAGACTCAATTTTTCAGCAATTTCTCCAACCTGGAATTGGTTCTCATAAATCCCATGCTATCATCAAGTTGAGGAAAGTTGCTCACAAAGTTATTAATTATTAATAATAAAAAAATAAAATTAATTCTATTTCTTTTTCTTCCCCCTACTTACTGGAATGTACAGATAGTAACATTCTAGAGCTTAGTTTGATAATATATATATATAAATAATGAATGGACTAATATAACAGAGTTTTGGCAAAAGGAGCAAATTAAAAATGAAACTGAAAGTTCTGTATTAATAATGGATATTATTAATGATGTTCCTCTTATATTTTAAGACAAGGCATCCTTTCAATGAATATTATGGAAGAAAGTGTCAGCCTATAATGTAGACCAGTCTCAGAAACAGACACTGTGTGGGCTAAAGCCAGGTCTATTAGAATAGCTGTAGTAATATAATCTTTCAAGTCTGAATGTGTTTTCCCTCCTCTCTCTTTTATCTTAATAAAATTTAGGATGCCAAACTGAATCAGACTATATAATCCCTATATTCTGGGAACTATTAGAGAGGGGCTGTCTTTCTTTTAGAGAAAGATTTTATAATTATTATAAACTCTATTAGAGACTCTCTTTCTCTCACATAAACAATCTGAACTGAGATGTTTCTTACTCTTCTGGAATGCATCCCTTCCTTTCTGGGAATCAGGCCTAATACATTCCATCACAATCTTAAAGGGAGCTCCAAAATAGAAAATTGACCAAAAAAAAAAAAAGAAGTAGGAAGGAAAGCTAAATAGAGCACAAAGCCTGAGATGAGAAGAAACTGAGGCAAAATAATGTTACTGGTAGTCCTCAACTTATAACTGGTTGTTTAATGACCATTCAGAATTATGACAGCCTTATCACATAAAACACTTCTAGCCATTGTAAAATGTCACCCTACTCATTGTCACATGATGACATATCAGGCATTTGGTAACCAGCTCACATTTATGATTTATGACATGGTCCCATGGTCAAGTGATTACAATTTGCAAAGTTTTTTGCCAGTTTTCAGCAAAAAG
>JANHZU010003399.1:1781-26435 GCA_032468055.1 Acrochordus granulatus
AGCCTTTTGGATTAAGGCGAAACGTCTTCGACTTGAGAAAAATCCAGTCCAGATGCCTGTTTTTTAAACTTTGTTGCAATGATATCTTGTCTAAAATCTTTTAAAAAATAAGTAGTTCCTGACCTATCAAGAATTGTGAGTAGTGTTAGAAACAAATTTATCCATCTTTTACTATTAAAATACTATTTGTTTCCTTCTCTGTAAAAAAGTAATTGCGATTGCCATGTCTGTGTTTTTAATATCTTTTTTCTTTATAAATATATAGCTTATCATAGACACTGATTTTTATAAATATATAGCTTATCATAGACACTGATCTTTATAAATATATAGCTTATCATAGACACTTCATAGCTTACAACCATAAATCTCTATAATTTTACTTTATTTAATAAATGCAAAAATGCTATCGCCCATTCCACATGTACTATGATGAATAAAAAAAATTCACATAAACTTCAAAACTATCTTCCATTCTAGAACAGTTCAAGTGATTTAGAAATGTGTAGCATCTTAGGAGCTGGGGTACTGAACCAATTAATTTATTGGTCAAAAAGTATTAAGTTATAGATTTATATGTTATTTTGTTATTTTCAATTTCTCCTCTCTTTTTTTATCTCCTGGTAAGATTTTGATTTGTGTCTAAAGAGATTAGAGTGAGCCAAAGTCTATGGATAAAATGGAAAGATAAGAACCACATAGCTGCTAAATATCATGTCAAAGAATATAAAAATTGTCATTCATTTCATAAAAGTAAACAATCTGCAGTGGTAATTAAGAATTCATTTGTGAATTAAGTGTGAAGAACCAAATTCTTTTAGCTATAAGCTCTAAGTTAGAAGTTCTGATATATTTTCACAAATGTGATGCATTATTTCTTATTCTGGGATTACAGAAATCCCATACAGTAAATACAGATTACTGAAAACTCAAGGGGGAAAATACCCCTTCACCAAATGTGAAATTAATTCTTCAGTTGCTGGGACACAGCTTATTCAGTTCTTTAGGAATGAGATATGAACCTGCAGACTTTTTTAATTTTTAAAATTAAATGTTTACCTTTCTGTATGTCAGGTTATCTTTTAAAACAGAAACAGTCACACTCCAGGATTTGCACTCTAGCAAATTAACAGATTCAAGTAGATGTCTTTGTGTGGTTGTCTATTTCCATTTTCAGTGTTCATTTCACTGAGAATAAGAAACAATATATGAAACCTCTACAGTCAGAATGATCAAGGAACCCAGCTTTTCCCATAGCTGCTGGGAAGTGATCAAATATTTGAATAATGCTCTCCCCAAGTTATAAATTCCCTACAAGTGCATACCTAACACAAACAAGAACTCTTTTCCTCAGTAAGATGTTTCTGATATGGGGATATATAGTGCATCCTACAATACTGCCCTTGAATTTAGAAACAATTATCAGGATCAGGTTACAAGACAATGCTTTTCAGTACACAGATCAGTTCTGAAATAAGCGGAGTCGTGAAAAAAAAGGTTTATGTAACCCACGTCTTAAACATAACATTCAAGCCACAATTCTTACAGACCTCTGTTAAATTTCCTGTCCAACTTTCTTTTTTTTAACATTTTTAAAGGTTAAGTTGGCCTTTCACATTTTCTGAACATTTCCAAACATGCCTATTAGCCTCAGTGTTTAAGTACTTCTTAATAACAATATCTATGTGAAGACAGATCAATTTATCCTTTGTAGTACATTATTTCACTAAGTTAATGAGAAAGATAATTTTGATAAAACTGGGATATTCAGGGTGGGAGGCTCCTAGAATTTATTTGGAGTCCCACTTTTTCTTCATATTAGAGCAAAGGTCTTCTCTGAGCTAATCACATCATGCAAATGTAATAGAACAATAATGAGGATGCATGGCATATGCAAGACATTTCTATGGAATTGAAAAAGGTATTTAAATGAAAAAAACTAAATTCCAAAAATTTCAGCAGACGTACTACAGTACATGGTAGATCTTTAATTTGCAACCTCCTCGATGTGGAGAAACTTATGATTAGGGTTAGAAAAGTCTGACAAAAAAAGTCTAATCAATTAATTAGAGATGTATATTCCTAAAATACTATGGAAATAGCCAGAAACTAGCTGCCTCAATATACAATATTTGTTTGATTGATAAAAAATAAACCACCAAGTACCAAGGTAAGTAGAAATCTTTATCCTAAAGCCTAGTATGTTAATGATATTTTGACATTCTAAGAATTCAGAAATCAATTATATTCTTGCAACTTTACGAAGTTAACTGCCTAAGTTTATTACAGTAGAAAAATATTTCTTAATTACTGAAACCCCAATAATATATCCTTAATATATCCTTTAGTTTCTGGAAATTATTGTTTTAATGTTCAAATTATTTTTGCCCAAAGATAATTTGGAACATAGAAATTCATAATGCAGCTTCTGAAGGTTTTACTATGTTGTTCCTATTGTCTTTTTTCCTTTCATTTAGGTCTCTGGGCAGTTTATTATTCCAGCATTTGCTGGATGTTACTTTCCCTTTTTCCTTCATGATAAAGATTTTACCAACTCAGTTTTATTCATAATTGCTTCTCAAAAATGGGTTTCCTGACAAATTATTTCTCATTAAACATGCTGATTAAGGTTTTATTGTCTTCACATAAGTTAGCACAGATCTCACTTAATTTTAACTGACAAATATAATCATATGCCAGGGAGTAAACTGTATATTTTTCACTGTAAACAGAATTTTTGTTACTATTTGAAAAAAATTGTAGTATTATATATTTTGGCTGATTAATTTGTTCAACAGAATTTGATCATATCATATTGCATGCACCATGGACAGCCAGAGAAACCAACAGAGAGGTGCTGAATCACATAAAAACAGACATATCACTCGAAGCCAAAATCACAAGACTACGTCTGACTTACTTTGGCCATGTCATGTGTGCAAATTCTTTGGAGAAATCAATGATGCTAGAAATTGTTCGTGGAACAAGAAGAAAGGGCAGGCAAAGTACATGCTGGCTTGATACCATCAAAAGTGATACAAAGATGAACATCCAACAACCGAAAGAAGCAATGCTTGAAAGGGCAGCATGGCGGGCATTTACCTATAAAGTCGCCAAGAATCAGACATGACTGAATGGATGAAACAACACCACATTAGAAACAGATGAGTATAAGGAAAGCAGGTAACAAAGATCAATAATTGTAACTTTGTTGGATGTTGGATAATAAACCATTGGGAAACTTTAATCCATTTCAGATATTACTAAGAGGCACAATGAAAGTACAAGCAGGGATATAGCACTTTGGTAAGGGACAGCAAAAGTAACATATTCTTAAGTAAGTAAGTATTCTTTGTGGAGTCCTTGGTGCTCTCTGAGCTTGGTTGCTTCATTTCATTACTCAAGTACATCAATGAAGTAGATATAATATCTTCCATTGGAAATATTCTTTATGCTTATTCCAATGCATAAAAAAGCAATGCTTTTTTTTCAGTGATTTTGAGTCAGTTTCTGGTTCCTGGAAACTACCTGGTATATGTCTATAGTTTTCTTAGCAACATTTGCAGAAGTGGTTTGCCATTGCCTCCTTTCCAGAGTTGAGAGAATGACTGGCCAAGATCAGCCAGCTGACTTTGGGTCTAACATGGGACTCCTGGTTTCTAGCCTGATGAAGATTTGTTTTTAAAGGTCCAATATTCTTAAGGACATTTACAGAACAAAATTATGCAGACAGTTTTTTATATTCATGTCCACATATTATTTATAATAGATATTTGCATATCTTTAAGTGCTGTTGGTTCTTACATTAAATGTAAGCAATTATAATGTGAGACAATATTAGTTTTTGAATAATCAGCATGCAAAAGGTTAAGCAAATTATGAGGTTATTCACATAGGGGATTTGATTTAATTTAACCTCTTCTGAGAAGTACCATTTGTTCAACAATAATACAGAATTTAACAGTTGAGAAACTATGGTTTAGAAGAAAAATTGTAATGCTTTAGCAAATAGAACATCTTAGATCAGGGGTTCACTATTTCCGTCCTTTTAAAAATCTTGAAAATGTGACCTTATAATGAATTATTCAGGATAATAATTCTTTAGGAATTACTGATTTCTGTAGTATTGAACTTAGGTGAAAGTTGTAGTCCTCACTGAAACCATTTGTAATATCACACTTTCTTAAACACTTATCCTAGTAAAAAAGATATGACCTAAATCAATGGAATTTAACAAGTTTCAAATCTCATCTGTTCTTCAGTATTCAAGAATTCATCCACATTCTGTCTCATATTTGGAAATTGCTAATAAAAAAGTGTTGACCTAGAGATACCACAGTTTTGGTATTTGACTAAATAAATAAAATACTAGTTCCCTGGGAACTCCATATGCAGCTCAGTTCACTAGATGGACAAGGGTATCATTTTTCTCATTGAAACTATTGTTGATTGTTTTGGTAGTGAATTTAAGATAAGAACACTCAGTGCAGGTTAATTAAAAATTGTTCCTTTAACAATTTGCAACACACTTTTCCATTATACTGATTGAGAACTATGGAGACGTGCTTTGTTTGCTAGGATCTTATTTTATTGCATATTGGAAAAATACTTACACTAATTTAGACAGTTCCTTTGGTTGCCAAAAAAGAGATACAAACTATGGTTTATCTTTCAGTGTATTATGTCAAAATGCAATGAAAAATCAATGCTAATAAAAATGTCCTACTTTTCTAGTTTCACAGAAAGTCTTCACATTCCCCTACTTTTCAATCAGAAGCAAAACAAAAGGTGATAAAAGCAGTAAACAATGCATTTACATACTGTGTGCTCACTACATTGCACCTTGCCTTCTTTCTTTGTAATGCTTTTAAGTGCACCTGAGCATTCTATCATTGTTATTGTTATTTATGATGCCATTATATTATTGAAAATTATTAAAATATCAAAGCAATTTACTATATAACATAAAATACTCATTAGACTTATAGCAACCACATTTGTACTCATATATAAGTTTATTCAAGTCAAGAAATAACATAATCGGAGGGAGGGAGGGAGAAAGTTCTTGTTCAAAGTCCTTTCTAATTACCAAACAACATTTTCCTGCCTCATACTGCAGTCACTCTTGATAAACCATTTAAGCAAAACTGATACATTTCTCACAAAACTAATATAGCTATTACATATTTTTTTTTGCCTTGCTTTTATAACAAACACTATGATCCTCTGCTCTGATTCAGTCTTATGTGAATTCAGAAATTGGCTATAGGATGAATAACAGCACCATCCACTCTACTCATGTAAGAATACAGAGGCAAAACCAATTTTGAGTTGTTATGCTTATGTGGATATTATCTTGCAATATTATTTTGTCATATTGAAGTGAATTTTATTTACATTTGAGAGTTTACCATCCAGGATTCTAAAATATTGTAAAATAATTGAAGAATATTTGAATTTCATACTTCCTTTCCAATCAGTACACAGGTATGATGAACATCTTTGTCAGAATCAATCCTTTATATAAATATGCATAGACTCACTTGTTAGAGAATGCACAAATTTAGCTACCTAATTCATCACTTTTCTACATGAAATAGAGTCATAAAAACATAAAGGTAAACATTTCCCCTACCAGCCATGGCCAACTATAGGGGGCAGTGCTCATCTTTGATTCACAGCCTAGGGAGCCAGCATTTGTCCACAGATGCTTTTGTGGTAATGTGGCCAGTATGACTTATCCGCCAAGGTGCACAGACACTGTTACCTTTCCCATTGAAGGTGGTGCCTATTTATCTACCAGCATTTTTACATGTTTTTGAATTGTTAAGTGGCAGGAGCTGGGACAAGTAACAGGAGCTCAGCCTGTTATGTGGCGGCACTTAGGTCTTGAGCTGCCTAGGTGCCGACCTTCTGGCAACAAGCCCAGCATTTTAATCACTTGGCTACTGCACTCCCTTAGAGACATAAAAAAGTTAAGTATAAATTAACAACTTTGATCTAATGTGAACATTATTACTCTTGCATGTAAAAGTGTCAATCTATTTTAAACCAAGTTATTTCCCTGACATCTAAATTCAAAATTCTAGAAGAAAATTCCAAAATATTGATACAAAACTTGAAACAAATATAGCATGGATGTTGCAAACATGAAATTCATAGACAGACAGACACAAACATATACACACAGACATACTTGAGCACTGATTGCTTTATTAATGTCTTTCATTTGCATGGAACCTATTAAGAACATGTCTATACTGCTGCCCGTTTTGTCTGACTTCAGGAACATCAGCATTTCATAACTTGAAGCTTGATGAAATTTTGGAAAGATTACTACCGTTATTATTGCAGAAGTCCACTTAGACCATAAACAGCTCAGCCCAAGCCTTGGTTGCTACCTTCTCTCTCTCTCTCTCTCTCTGCCTCTTTCTCACTCTACAGTATACTGTATATCAACTATCACTCCCCCTAGTGTAAGTTCAATGTAGTCCAATGCTCATCTTTATACAACTATTAGCAAAATTACAGTGCCTGTTCCCAGCCTGACAGAAACATGCTCTATTTCACTATGAAAATAAAATCATAAGGCTGTATTTTAACAAAGACCATTTAATACAAATTGGACCTGAACACATCCATTTAAAATGAACTTTTAGAATGAGTTTATCTAGGTAACAAATGTTATTTGGAATAAAAATCATTTATTTCATTACTTTCATTCACTTTATGATAGGTAGCTTATGATTAAAAAAAACCAAAAACCTATTACAAGATAACATTAACAATTCATTAAAAAAAGATTTAAATAAATAAAAAGAAAAAATCATATGGCCCCTTCATAGCACTTTCCTATAATTCAGCAAATTCCAATGCAATTGTCTATGTTTTACAGTTTTCTTTATACTTTAACTTTCACATTTTTATTTTTATGCTTTTTAGAAAACCAGCACGCATGTTTAAACCATAAAATGTCATATTTGTTTTATTCATTCATGCCATTAATTCATATATAACTAACTGAAAATTGTAATTATTATGTAATGTATTCATATCCTTGTGAATATCTGAATTTATTTCAATAATCACTGATAAAAGTATGAGGTTCACAGTTTACTTTGTAATCTGAGCAATACAATTCCATAAATATGGGGAACTTGTGTCTATAAATTTTCCTTTCACAAGTTGAGATGAACATTATGAGTCAACAAAACTTAAAAATTATATGATTAGAATTGGGGTCAAGGGATAATTCAAAGACCTGGAATGCTGTTCTTTAAAATAACCTCAAACTTTTTTTCAGTAAAACTTCATTTTACTGGTCTTTTCTACTTAAAAATCAAGCCAACAAGTGAATAAAATATTGCATATTGAAATATGAAGGTAAGAAATATAAACAGAATATCTGTCAGTATTTGAAAAGAAATCCAAAAACCGTGATCCCATTTCAGATAATGTTCCCTTTGCTATTCTTAGTTATAAGCAGTTTTCAGAAACAAGCTGATATATTGAAAATAACTGTAATCAAGCAAGAAATGAAAGATCCAAACGTTGTCAAAACACGAATACAGTTCAGTAGCTGAAACAGATGCTTGACTTGTTGAAAGATCCTGCAGAAGATCTCAATGCATTTCTTTCTTCTAATAACATGAGAATGAATACATCTTAAAACTATAAAAAAGGGAAGAAGCAAAATATAAACAGCAACTGTGATTATATTTTCTATTTCAGGGTATTCAGTGTATATAACCTTGTTTCTCAAGCTTAAAAAATATTTTACTGTATTGTAGCCTAAGCACTTTAAACTAAACCCTTTGCAAGATTTGGTCATTTATTTCATTTTATCTGGACTTCCCCAGACTTAGAAGCACTTTGATTCTACAGCCTCACCTTTCCATAACAATCCCTTTCAGGCAAGTGGCTCCCTGAGGTAAGCTACAAGCACAAAGACATAACAGAAGCATAAATGCAATTCACAAATCTGTTCTTCAGAGGCAACTGTATTGTCAGAGTTTCAAGACCTGAACAACAAATTCTCTGCCATCATCAACAGATAGGACTTATTAAAACATATGCTTTGTCACGGTCAATTTCTAATGACAAAAATATCTACGTAAAACCTTTGATCATCTTACCTTCCATGCCAGCTGCTATTCTCATCACTCCATCATGCCAATAAGTTGGCTGCGGTAACAAATCAAGATAGTGCAAAACAGCATCTTTCCTTTGCATCTGTCATCTTCCTGAAAACATTATATTGCTGCCGACTGCTGGGAACTAGAAAGTCTATTTGAATTCCAATTGCTCTCCTTTTGCATGATTCAAGTTAGGTTAGGTGGGCATGCCTAACATGATTCTTTCCATCATTTATTAGGCAGCTGTTATGCTGGTGTGGTAACCACTCTGACTTTCTCTGATACGTCAGTCTGGCAAACCTATACCTTAGTGCAAACACACAATGAGACACAGCAGCATCTTGCATTTAATGAGCCTTCTCTCTGCCTCGGAGAGCAGCGTCTCTGCAAATCAATTCCAAATCCTGGCATATGGATTCTCCCTAACACTAATTATTAAGGTTCTCAGCTTCTTTTAAATATGATGATTTGGGTAAGGGAAGGACATTTCATTTATGGAGCATTTAATTTTAAATCCACTTAGCAGTCTTTAAAAGGCATTTACTCTGCCTTTTATTATTCTTAACTTTACTGTTAAACACTTATCAGCTCCCCTTATATTACCATTTTTGTACAAACTTTGCTTGGAAAAGACTTACAAAAGTGCAATATTATAAACCTATTATTCATTAATTCAGCCAGGCTTCATTTCAGTATGAAATCCAATTAAAAATTATGCTATGTCCATCATAGTAAATAGCTTTCTAAGAGATGAGAGACTTTCATTTAATCCTAATAGAGGCTATATATCTACAAGTGATTGTTACTTATGCCTCTTATGTATATTAATAATTTTTAACAAATATTTCATGCATTTACCATGACACTGATTTCCACTTATTCTAAATTACCCTTTACAATGTTCACAGCAACTTGGGACCATATAACTTAGGTCCAACCTATTAATCTTTTCATCAGAGTAATAATCAATTAGGAATGGCACTGAAATTGCTATTTCCATGAAAATTTAAAGTCAGGTAGAGGAACACATTGAATTCCAAGACTATTCTTATTTTTCAGTGTTGTATGACTTATATTTTAAAGACTATAAAATTGAAAAGTGAAGCATAAATCTGATAACAAATGTAACAGATTACTTTCTCTTATTTTAAGAAACATATCTCATGTTTAATAATTATGTGACCAAAAGCAGGCAGTTTTTGTAAGAATAATTTAATTTAATTATTATACAGTGCCACAATTGTAATTTTGAAATCATTAACAAAATCAAGTTCCTACAAAAACTGTCATGATGTATGACTCTCTTTGTAACTGGGTGCCATACTGTATACGTGTGTGTGTGTATAGACAGATATTTTATTTTAATAGAAATTTTGGCTTATCTGTCTCTGGTTAAACAAACTAGATATTCAATTATACCACTGAACAAGATTCAAACTCTTTTGGTTAACGAGGAGTCATGAACTAATTCAGTTATTTAGTTCTGCTCTGCATTGTTTTCATTATTTCAACTGTGCATATTATTACAGCAAACAAAGTACTCTTAAATTAAGAGTAAAAAAAAGTATTATGCTCTAATCTATCCCATTATGCACAGTGGTATGATTCAGGAAAATATATAAACATTGTTATAAGCACCACTATGAACAAATTATCATCAATATCTTTAGAATAGATGATAATATTGAATATCGACTCACAGAATTTATTATTTGTTTAAAAGGAAAAGCTTTTAATGTTTTTTTCTTGCAAAATGGAACTAGCCAATCGAAAGAGGCATATGTTGTATGAAAATCTGCTCATTTCTGGTGTTACATAAAGCTTAATCCTTATTTGTCAATAATAATGAAATTTGAAGTAGTAGATTAACATTTTTCTCTAAATTGAATATACAAAATCTACTGCACTTCACTAACAAGCTTAAGCTTCTAATCACAGTAAATGGCTTACTAAAGATCTCTAATCACTATGATTTGAGGTTGTTGTTGTTGTTCAGTCACTCATTCATATCTGATTCTTTCTAATCCCATGGACTGCAGCACACCAGGTCTCCCTGTCCTGCACTGCCTCCCAGAGTCTGCCCAAGCCCATCACACTTACTAACCACCTCATCCTCTGCCATCCAATTCTCCTTTTGCCTTCAATATTTCCCAGTGTTATGGTCTTTTCTAATGAGTCCTCTCTTCACATTGTGTGACCAAAGTATTTGAGCTTCAGTAAGTATGGTGGTCTGGTACTCCCATCTCTATAAGAATTTGCGTGTTGTGATCTACACAATCAAAGGTTTTAGAATAGTAAATGAAGCAAAAATAGATGTTTTTCTGGAACTTGCTTTCTCCATGATCCAACAAATGTTTACAATTTGATCTCTAGTACCTCTGCCTCTTCAAAACTCAGTTTGTACTTCTGGTAGTTCTCGGTTGACATACTGTTGAAGCCTAGCTTGTAGTATTTTGAGCATAACCTTGCTAGTGTGTGAAATGAGCACAACTGTATGGTAGTTTGAACATTATTTGGCATTGCCCTTTTTGGGATTGGAATATAAACTGATCTTTTCCAATCCTGCGGCCATTGCTGAATTTTCCAAATTTGCTAGCATATTGAGTGCAGCACTTGAGCAGCACCATCTTTTAGGATTTCAAATAGTTCAGCTGGAATACCATCATCTCTGCTAGCTTTGTTGTTAGTAATGTTTCCTAAAGCCCACTTGACGTCACACCCCAAGATGTCCAGCTCTAAGTCAGCGACCACACCATCATGGTTATCAGGGACATTTAGTTCTTTCTTTTACATGTCTTCTGTGTATTTTTATGATCTGTTTTTAATCTCTTCTGCTTCTGCTAGGGCCCAATCACTTTTGTCTTGTAGCATATCCATTTTTGCATGAAAACTTCCCTTGATACCTCCAACTTTCTTGAAGAGTTCTCTAGTCTTTCCCAGTCTATTGTTTTCCTTTATTTCTTTGCACTCTTCATTTAAGAAGGCCTTCTTTTTCTCCTTGCTCTTCTCTGGAAATCTGCATTCAGTTGGATTTCTCCCTTGCCATTTGCTTTGCTTCTTTCATCAGCTATTTGTAAAGCCTCATCAGAAAGCCACTTTGTTTTCTTGCATTCATTTTTCTTTGGGATGATTTTAGTAGCTACCTCTTTTGTAATGTTATGCACCTCTATCTATAGTTCTTCTACCTTATCTAATCGCTTCAATCTATTCCTCACCCCCACTGTATATTCATAATGGATAGAACTGAAGTCATACCTGAATAGCACTGTGGTTTTACCTACTTTCTTCAATTTAAGCCTACATTTTGCAATAAGAAGGTCATGATCTGACCACAGCCAGCTCCTGGTCTTATTTTTACTGATTCTATCGAGCTTCTCCATCTTTGGATGCAAAGAATATAATCAATCTTATTTTGGTGGTGACCATATGGTGGTGACCATGTGTAGAATTGCCTTTTGGATTGTTGGAAAAGTGTATTTGTTTTGGCCAGCTTGTTCTCCTTACAAAATTCTGTTAGCCTTTGCCCTGCTTCATTTTGTACTCCAATGCCAAACTTGCTGTTATTCTAATTATCTTTTGACTTCCTACTTTAGAACATCATAGTTGTTACTCTAGAAGGTGTTCACAGATCCAGTCAACTTCATTTTCTTTGACATCAGTTGTTGGGTCACAGACTTGGATTATTGCAATGCTGAAAGCTTTGCCTTAGATTTGAACTAAGATCATTCTGTCAGTTTTGACATTGCACCCTGGTACTGTTTTTCTCACACTTTTATTGACTATGATGGCTATTCCATTTCTTCTAAGGGATTCTTGTCCATACTAGTAGATATTGTGGCTACCTCAATTAAATTTGTCCATTCCCATCCATTTTAGTTCACTGATTCCCAAGATGTTGATGTTCAATCTTGCCATCTCATGTTTGACCACATCCAGGTTACCTTAATTCATAGATCTTACATTCCAGGTTCCTGTGCAATATTGTTCTTTACAACATTGGTCTTTCCTTTCTCCTTCAGACATATCCACAGCTGAGCATCCTTTTGGCTTTGGCCCAGTCAGTTCACTCTTTCTGGAGCTACTTGTAATTGTCCTTGGCTCTTCCCCAGTAGCATAATGAACACCTTCTGACCTGAGAAGCTCATCTTCTGGCATCATATCTTTTAGCCTTTTGATCCTGTCCATGGGGTTTTATTGGCAAGGATACTGGAGTAGGTTGCCATTTCCTTCTCCAGTGGATCAAATTTTTTGTGAACTATCTGCTATGACCTGTCTGTCTTGGGTGGCCTTGCATGGCATAGCTCATAGCTTTATTGAGTTATGCAAGCCCCTTTGCCACAACAAGACAGTGATCCATAAAGGGTTGGAGTGCTCTACTGTCCTTTAATTTTGCCATATCCTTCATTCCCATTTTTTTTCATTCCTTATAATTGAAAGATAATCTACAGTGAATAGAATCACTTAAGAGTATTTTGTGGAGAATTACTACAAGATGTTAAGCACCATTTTCATATCCCTTATGTCCATATTCTTCATAGATTCAGACATTGGCAAAATAACATTGAAGAGGTTTGTCACTGCTTTCTCCTAGGATATTTTGTCTATCTAACCTACAGTTTTCATATTCCCAGTCAAGTACAAAGAATGCCATCCCAGCTTAGCTTTCAGGCCCAGGCAGAATCATCAGGGAACTTCTACTTGCTAAGACTTATTTATTTATTCAATTTCTATAGTCACCCGCCTCAGCCAAGTGACTCTTTCAGATCAGATGATGGTCAACATTATATTTATTTTATTTATGAAATATGTTATTCCATCTAAAAATACAGCTTGCATTTTAGTTGAGATAAAAATAAATTTCAGTGGCATACAAATTATTTAATAAATAAATAAATATAAAGAGGGGTATACCATCCTCACTTCTGGCATCCATTCATGGGATAAAGCATTTTACAAAAAGTTAATCCTTTTTTTTAATCTCTTAAAATCCTTGAAAAAAGAAATTTGTGACTTAGATGTGCAGTATAGTTCCTCCCGCTCTTTCTTGAATAAGGAGACTCCATGCCTCTGTGACCACAAAACAATAACTCCATGCCTCTGTAACCACAAAACAATGAACAATTTTATGTTCATTCCACATAAAATAACTTTGATAGGATAACTTTGATAGGACTGCAGCTGTGAGGTTAGTTTTGAAATGCACTCAGTGTGCTCCAATCCAGTTTTCAGACATCCACCCTTATCACTTTTGTTTTATTTCGCATTCTCAGGCCATACAGCTATTTCTGTTTGCATAAGAAAAGCAGTTGCAAACATGCCACCATCAGCAGTGCTTGCAAACTGACAAAAGAGTGAATGTGCACTTTCAAGTGTAGTCATAGCTTTGTAAAACAGCATAATCATTTTTTTTCCACATTAATAGTGAGCTGGGAGCCAGTTGAGCAAGAGGAAACAGCTTTGGAGCAGACAAGAGCAACCCAAAACCAGAAGCTGTTTTTATTGAGGTCTGGTACAGACATTTAATAATCCCAATTAAAAAACTTTCCTTTGTACTGCAAAAAGTAATAGATTAAAAGTTTCCTAAGACCATCATGCCTGATTTTCAGTGTACAAAGAAAATGGTTTTATCCTGTAGGGCTTTAGAGTTCATCTCTCTAAAAATGTTAAAACTGATGCAGTTTTAATGTTTACCTCTGCTTGATTTGTTTTGATCTTTTAAATTTAAATTGTGAACCACCTTCAAAGTATATTGATACAGAAGGCTAAAATTTTTGTAATTCTTTCTCTCTCCACCATTCAAGGTCAAAGTCCTGCTTTTATTGTGCAACAAGACTGCCTGAGTTTTAGAGGAAAATTCTTATAAATTTTGGGGAACTCCCACCATTTGAAGAATAAACGATCTTTAAAGAGAACTCCTCCCCACCCTCCCCAAATAGTCTGGGGAAAAGTGTTCTTAGTAGCCAATGAATGAGAAATAGGGAGGAAATACAGGTGGTCCTCAGCATATAACCATAATTAAGCCTGCCATTACAGTTGTAAGTCATGAAAGTCATAAGGGGGTCATCACACGACTGGACCTGATTTTATGACCTTTTTTGTGGTGGTCAAAAAGTGAATGCCGCAGTTGTTAAGCGAACACCATGGTTGTTAAGCAAACCCATTGTTCACTATGGGGCATTTTTTTCTGAAAATTGGAAGTAAAAAACACTGAAAATTGCAGTCACATGACCACAGATTGCAGAAATAGCCATAAATGAGGACCAGTTGCCAAGAAGAGTCCTCCTATTTTACCTCCTCGTACCTAACTGAGGAACACAGTATCACAGTCCTTCAAGTTTCTGGGCTCTGCAATCTCCTAAGACTTGAAATGGATGTCTAACATTAACACCATTATTAAGAGTTGCTGCTGAGAATTGGGCGGGGTTTAAATTTAATAAAAAATAAAGAAGAAAGTACATCAGAGGATGCACTTCCTGCATCAGCTCAAGAAGTTCAACCTGCCACAAGAACTGCTGATACATCTCTACAGAGGAATCACTGAGTCTGTCCTTTGTACCTCTATCACTATCTGGTTCAATGCAGCAACATGCGGGACAGGTACAGCAGAAAGAATAATTGCAGCCAACCTGCCCTCCATGGAGGACCTGTATATTGAGAGGTTCAAGAGAAGGGCTGAGAAGATATCTGCAGACTTCTCTCACCCTGGACATAATTTGTTGAACCTCTTCCCTCTGGACAGCTCTATAGGTTCAGCTCGTGTACCAGAGTTAAATTCCTTGCATGTCTAACCATGCTTGGCCAATAAAGTATCTGAATCTGAAGGTAAAGACTGAGTAGCAATAGATGGTGCTTAACTCCTCCTACCTATGCACATATATTCTCCCTTGCTTTAGATGCCCAGTCAGACTGACCTTTGAATTTTGAGGGAGGAATAAAAAACTAATCATAGAGAGCATTTGGAAGGAATATAGACAATCAAAAGAAGAGCTCATCCCTGCTCAAACACTCACAGTCAAATGAATTCAAAAGCAAAAAGGAATGGGGGGAAGAGAACATCAAAGTGATTAGATAGTACATTGTAACATAATTTCATTGCAATTTTTAAAAAGAAATAGAAAATAATGCAAAAACAAATTAAAATGAAAACAGCAAAATACACACATTTGACAAATATCATGGTCTCCTGTTGTTATATAAATGGGTCAAATTTCTGGAAATGCTGTTATTGATCTTCAGTTATACAATATAAAAACAGTTGCTCTTATTTGAGATGATTAAAGCCTAATAAAAACCTGGCTTGGGATAATCATAGTCCTTCCTGCAGCGCTGTAACTGTCACAGTTACTGCCTGCTCTATAGTAGATTTAACAGTATTAAACATGTCTCCATCAATTAACTTGGGTATATCTAATTCTGTATAGAATTAGGCTGCCTAGTGAGGGTGCACACATCTGTTACCTTTGTAGATGGTGTTGCCACTGTGCAAGAAAAGCATTAAATTTGCTTTCCCCTGTGATTCTTTAAGTTCCCTGTTGCATAAATTGGAGCTAATAGCAAATGTTATTTATTCTCTGCTGAAGATAATTGTCAGAATGTTTGATGAATGATTTTCTGTTTAAAAAGCAAACATGTGGCAGTGCAATCTTATACTTGTCTATTCAGAGAGTAAACCCCATTGATGTACTGCCTGTTCAACATATATAGAATTACAGTTTCAATTACAAGAAATGAAAAATAAAGAAAAAAGGATCTTTATCATACAATCAGTTTTCTATAAATTAAACTGTCCTGCAAAAATCTTATCTACTTATTATTAGCAGTTATAATTCTTCAATTAACATTCTTCTGAATAAATACACGCCAAATTGTTCTTAGTGAATGAAACTTCATGTTAAATATGAGAAAATTACTAAAGTATTATAATAGATGTTGATCTGGAATTTGAAAGTCTGCATCAGTTGTCTGGCAATTTTACAATAAATTGGTAAATATGTTTTTGTAGTTCATGAATTTTATACTGAAATCCTTCTCATCCAAATCCTTCAAAACATTCAAAAGATCTTTGCTCAATCTACTTGGTAGTTCTCCATACTCGCTATCCATAAACAAAATGGAAGGGAAACAATATTTGCATTTCAAATTATATTTCTAATTTTAAATGTGTTTCATAATGGCATTTTTAGTCAAAAGCTTGTTTTCTCCAAATAGGTATCCTATATAATTTATATGGTTCTTTGTAACAGGTTTGAAGACAAGTTAATTTTTAACATATTTTTTTATTCTTTTCCCTCTTCTAAAAAAAACCCAAACATGGCAACAAGTTTTCAAAGCTGGAGCCCTAAACACAAAAATGGAATCCTCTGTTATAAAATCCTTCCCAAAATTAGAGTTAAGAAACTGACATGCAATATTCTTGTGATCAATTTCATTACATTGTTTATAGAAACATGAGTTCTGCTGGCCCTGAAGGGAGAAAGAAAATGAGAGAATGTGATGGATTGATTGAATCACTGGTATATTATATACAAGGAACTACGGCAGATCATAAACCAGATGATAAGGTAATTTTTCCAAACCAATGGGATCCCTAGGATTAAGATGGAGAGCATTTATTTCTGGCACAGTCTCCGAGGTATGATAATATTCATTCCTCTTATACATCATCCAAGGATTTTATGATACGAGATTTGGGGACATTCTGATGATGTTCCAAAAATCCTTAAAAACAGGTTGCTTTAAGCTGGTTGCTGAACCACTATAGCTTCTTCTGATTTTATTTTCTGGAGATCCACAATGTGTTTCTTATTTTTTATTATTTCTTGTTTTTTAAAGTATAAATTGCATAGAGTTGCTTGTAATCAGGCAGATGCTAAAGTATATCAATAATAAATGTATCTATCTCCAGCTATTTATATACCTCCAGCTATAAAATTCTTAGTCCCATGTTAATATATTCTGCTGAAAAGAACTTGCTTGATATTACCCTAAAGCATTACAGCAAAGTACAAATACAACGTAGGCTCAAATACTACCCAGAGATATCCAACTTTGCCCTCTCCAGATGCTGCTGTCATGATGCTCAGCCATTGTGGTTAGAAATAGTGGGAACTGTTATCAACATGTCTAGATAATGCCAAGTTGAAGAAGCATGAAAGGACTTAACAAACCTAGACTTTCTCCAGGGTTTGTGCACCCCAATATTGTCCTCCCTTTCTCTTTCTGAACTAGAAAGGAGGGGTTTAGAAGAGTTTGCCTCTGCTGTTGATTAAATATAAGGCCTCTGTCCTCCAGTTCCAAAACTATAGGAACTATAATAGCCTAAGCTTTAACTTAATAGATTTAAGTATAATCATTTAAGGTTTAAACAAGTAAAATTCAGTACTTTAAATTCAACCCTAAATATCTGGCAAATTATTTTAGGTATGAAATAAATTAAAATTTCTCATGTTTGATTAGTTGTTATAAGTAGACCTAAACACACAATTCACTCATTCATTCATTTATTCATTCATTCTGGAACCCTGATGTTTACCCAATGAGGAATTAAGGTAAAGGTTTCCCCTGCCAGTTGTGAACAGCTCTAGGGCTGGTGTTCATCTCGTTCCCTAGCTGAAGAGCCAGTGTTCATCTGAAGACACTGGCATGACAATTTGCTGAAGTGCACAAACACTATTACCTTCCCACTGAGGTGGTACATACTTGCATTTTTACATGCTTTCGCACTGCTAGGTTGGTAGGAACTGGGGCAGACAACGGGAGCTTACCCTGTTGCACGGTACTCCTTGAGTCTTGAACTCAGGCTGCCGACTTCCCAGCCAACAAGCCCAGCATCTTAACCACGCGTGCCACCATGCTCTCTAATGAGGAATTAAGAGCCGATTTGAAACATTAAATTTGCAGGGAGATTGCTGCTATCCACAATCTAGTAAGAGCTTATAAAACAAGGCCAACAGATACCTTAATGCTTGCAACTACAGTACATTTCAGATCTTTTCCATTATTTACATTGCCAAAATAATGTATTTGTTCATTCTTCCAGGCTACAGAGAATTGTGTGTGCATTCTTCATAATTTTTCTTACCAGTTAGAGTCTGAGCTCCCAAGTAATTATACGGAAAAACTCTATATGCCAAAAAGTTATTATCTGTCCAAGAATAGCAACATTGGATGTTTTGGAAAAAAGAGCAGGAAAGCAAATCAGGTAACAAGGTTAAGGTGGGAAAATAGTTTTGCAGTAGACTCCTCAATATCTCTAAGTAAGGCCAAGAAACCTTTGCCTGAAACTCTAGTCCTCTCTAGAAGGATTTTGCTGGGAATTTTAGTCTTGATAGATCTGGTGGGCAACACTTCGGAGGATGGCTAAAGGAGAGTATATATCATTTAAAATGAAACAACAAAAATAAAGATGAGCAGTCTTTGACAGAAAAAATCTAGAAAATACAGATGGGGAATAATTGGATGGATGGATGGATGGATGGATGGATGATGTGCCATCAAATTGGCAATAACTCTTAGCAACTGCATAGACCTTCTCCAAGATGAAATATCTTTATTAGGCCTAACCAGAATGCTGTAGAAAATATGCTCATCATATAGAACCATCCATCCGGCCTAGTGGTATGAAATTGTGACCACAGTTTTCTGATATTATAAAGATGATATCCAACTTACAGAAAAATATACCAACTTGGTGTGAATTTATTTCCTTTAAAAGTATATCATGTTTTGGAGGAAAAAAAATAGAACTGGTCATCCCTAATAATTACGAGTAGATGCAGCAATGATCTATCTTCTCTAGTTCTCACTTCATTTCTGATATATTACTCTGTTTGCCTATTTAGAAGCAACAAGATCTGCCACTGACAGAGGAAAAGAGTAGTCCCAGAGGCATTGAAAACCTCTGGCATTCCACACTGATCAGGATATATCTATCCTTAATAGCAAAAAGCAGCAGAAATTTCACCCAAGAAGCATCTCTGGGAGCTCTGCAGAACCTCACTGCTGGTAGTGGACCAGTAAGTATCTAAGAAGGACATCAATATGACTGGTATTAATATTGTTAGTTTATTGCTGTTTCTTTTGGGTAAGCCCAGAGCAGCTCATAGAAAAAAATAACTTACAATGAAGTTATTTATTTATCAGAACAAAATGATAAAACCAGTATAATGTTAAGGTGTTCAGCAATAAAGGCCTACAAATTGCCCTGCTGGCACCTGATCTCACTTTGCTTTAATGCTTTGTGGGAGGAGGTTTCAAATATCTAGGGGACACTGCAAAAGGGTGAACTGTTCTCTAGTTGCTGAATGTCTTTTAAGTGTTAAGAATGTCAAGAGATCACTGATGCTCATTCTTTGCAACAAAGATGGCAGCTTTATTTCATTTTGAACTGCTTCTAGATAAGGAGGAGGGAAAAGGAAAGGACAGAACCCATCATCACTGTGAAAAAATGGAATTGTAGATGGCCGCAAGAGAGGTGAGAATGACTAGCATAGTGAGAAGAGGAAGCAACATGACCCAACATGCTAGCCTTGCAATAGGAAGACAAGGAGAATAAAAATAAGTGAAGAGTCTGCAACTAAGTGAAGTTAACAAGACATCTTAGGGAGGTCCATTAGCGCCAAAATCTGCTGTACAATGTTGGGTCTCAACATTCATCTTCATTCATCTTTCAACAGACCTCCATAATTTGACTATGCCCTATTGAAAGGTAAAGGTTTCCCCTGCCAGTCATGGCCGACTCTAGGGGGTGGTGCTCATCTCCATTTCCTAGATAAAGAGCCAGTGTGTCCAAAGACGCTTCCATGGACGTGTGGCTGGCATGACTGCATGCCAAGGTGCACTGACACTGTTACCTTTCCCATCAAAGATGGTACCTTTTACTTTACTTGCATTTTTACATGCTTTTGAACTACTAGGTTGGCAGAAGATGGGGCAAGTAATGGGAGCTCAGCCCATTACGCGGCAGTGCTTGGGTCTTGAACTCAGGCTGCTTTAGCAAAGCCTTGTGCTACTTCATTAGTGAGACATTTCTACCGATGCCAACAACATTGTTTTTTAAATGGGTCAAAAACCTTTTAAAGGTTTTTTGTCTTTGTATAATTGGGTTATTGCTTGGTGGGTAGCTTTCTTTTTGTAAAATAAATTATGACGTGGTGTAATATGTCATATGTTGTTGTTCATCTATTTACCTACTTTTAAGAACTGCTAAATACCAGATTTTTATCATGTCCTGGTATATAAAACCATAGAACTCAAAGACAGTGTACTTTCTTTTTTACATGACTGTATTTCCCTTTATAAAACAAAACATTTTAAGGGAGTTCCTGTGCACCTCCATGTCTTGGTTAAAGTCTTCAGGGGCATTGCTAGATCTATTCTCCTAGCATCTCTTCCCTTCCAAGGAAACCATTTACTATCTCCTGCCACAGAATTCTGATTTTCTTGGCAGTGAGAATATTTTCTTAACACTTGAAATACCTTTGCTCAAGGACTGACAGTAATAATAATCTTCTCTCTGGAAGAAATTTATGCTCGTATACAGTGCTATAATGTGCAGTGGTGAATTCCCTAAGCCTGAAGACTCTGTGTGTTTCCTGACAGATGCCCTTTGGGGTGGCTCACATCATTGTCAAGAAGGCCAATGGCCTCCCATATATTCGAAATATGCTACATGTGAGCAACTCAAGCATTAAGAAAATAGCAGTCTCCTTACTCAGGAACTTGTCTCGTAACACCTTGCTGCAAAATGAAATAGGTAAATATACACTTCTAATAAACAGATACAGATACTTTTATTGACCATGCATGGTTGTACACACAAGCAATTTGACTTGGTACAGTGGCTCTCAGTATAGTTTCAAGACAACAGTACAGTGGAACCTCCGATTGCGAGCCTAATCCATTCCGGAAGAACGCTCTTAGTCCAAATCACTCTGAAACCAAAGCAAGGTTTCCCATAGGAAACAATGGAAAGTTGGATGATCCATTCTACACTCCCAAAAATATTCATAAAAAAATTGTTTTCAATGGAATTTTATGTACAAATGATTGTCCCTATTATCTGAAACAAGTAACAATGATTAACGCACAGTATAAAGTAAAAATAAAACAAATTAACCAGCACTTATGGATCTGCTCCGAGGCATATTCTGGCCAACAGCTGCTGCTCGGCCGGCACTGCCTGGGCAGCCCTGTTGGATCGGGAGGATCTGCTGCCACTGCCACTTGAGGCAAAATGGCTTTTTTCCTTTTCCCTTGGCAATATATTTCCAGGGGTCTTCCTGGGCGGTTTGGAAATGTTTCTTGTCATAATCTGCCTCCGTGCTATGAGAGGGGAGAAGAGACAGCAGGAGAGGTTCAGTCTGGATGGTGCCAGGTGAGGAGGGTGTTTGTGTGTGTATGTGTGTGTGTGAAAGGGAAGACAGAGGGTCTTTGAGAAGAGTCCCAGCTGGCGTGAGGGAGACAAGAGGGAGGAGAGGAGGGGGAAGGTGATTGCCTGGAAGGAGAATCTGGAGTCTGAATCTCATGAGTGCTTTCTCTTGGATGACTTTCACTTCATTTATGCTTTTTACACAGCAGAGAGAAGAACCATTGGCTCCATTGTGAGATTTCCCATGCAAGCTCATCGCACGGTGTTCATCTTGCGAGTTGTCACTCATTAACCAAATTAAATTTTATTAAACAATTTTGCTCATCTTGCAAAAATCTCATGAACCGAGGTGCTTGTAATCTGAAGTTCCACTGTATAAATAGTAACTTAAGCAAATAACCAGTTAGGTATATAGCAGTAGGTATGCAGTAAGTGTTGAATAGAAGTAACATATAGGTTATTTTGGAATTCTTTACCCTTGTGATCTATCATATAATATTCAAGCATTTAGCATGGTTCAAGCATTTAGCTATATGATGGCTCTGGGGAAAAAACTGTCTCTGTGTCAGAGATTTGATTTGGTATTCAGTACCCTATAGCACCTACCAGAGGAAAGAGGTTCAAACAAGGTGTGTCTGGGGAGTGAGGGGTCAGCACATATCTTCTTTGCCCTTTTCTTGACCCTCTCAATATGTAGGTCCTCTATGGAAGATACGCTAGCTGCAATTATTCTTTCTGCGATCTTGAGTGGATTCAAGAGTTGGAGTCTGTACCTGTCCTTCATGGCTGCATCACTGAACCAGACAGTTATAGATGTACAAAGAGCAGACTCAGTAATTCCTCTGTAGAACTGTATCAGCAGCTCTTGAGTCAGATTGAATTTCTTGAATTGATGCAGGAGGTACATCCTCTGATGTGCCTTCTTTATAATGGTGTTTATGTTATCTGCCCTTTTCAAGTCTTTGGACATTATTGAGCCCAGAAACTTGAAGGACTGTACTGATGATACTGTGTTGTTGAATATGGTGAGGGACAGAGAAACAGGAGGACTTGATTTGCATGGGTATTCCTTGCATGATAGAATGTTAACAGTGTTGAACTAGACTTTCAGCAAGAAGAGTACCACTATTTCTTCAATAAGTTATCAAGGCTGAGTGTGAATTTCATCCAATTTAAACTTTTTGAGGTATAGCAAATTTACTAGGGATGATATCTATGGCTGCTATTTATCACAGGACATTATTCCAGTTGCTTGGGAATCAGAACTGGACTGGTATGGCCTCCACTAGTCTCTGCCAAATTCTGATTCACTGAATGTGATGAGGCTCCAAATCCCAGAAGGTCTGCAGCCATTTGAAATATGGGGTTTTACAATCCCAACAAAATTGGAGGGCTTCAGATTATGGAAGACTGGCAAATGCTACTATCCCACTGCATGCCTATCTTACCTCTGTTTAGTGTTCATAATAATTTAACCTTATTACAAATGGTAATGTGCTGCTTACCATGTACAGAATATATCCACCTGCTCTGCATAAAATTCAGATGCACAATTAATCAGATGGATATATAGTAGTCTAGAAGTGTGTGTCTTGCATACTGTTTATCTGGATGTCATAGTTTAAAATATACAAATTGCTCAGATCAGAAATCACCTACTTTAATTTCTGAGTATTAGACTTCTCTATAAACATTAAGCTTACAAACATGTTAGAACACTGCCGGTGGTATACATAATACATGAAAATGATTTTAATATCTCCTTACAAGTTTTGAACATCAGCAGAAAGACACAGATGCAAGTAACTCTCTTCTATAGCCACAAAATAATAAATTCACATATATAAATTTAACCATATGTCTTGATAGGAAAGCTGAACTTCAGTCAGTTGTATCTTCTCTCTTAGTGAAAAACAAAACTACAGAGGATGGTACGGGGAGAGGGAGAAATTAATGAGGCCAAGAGTTCCTTACCTGATACTGCAGAAGTGGAGAGGGAAGCCTTCTGATACTTCATTGCAATACCAGGCAAGGTTCCTATTGTCTTGGTTGATGAAAGTGCTGGGAATTTAATGGCGGCCATTGACATTTTATTTTTATTTCTTGAATCACCATCAAAAGAAGTAGATTTATGTTGAAAAGTTATTGTAGAAGTATCTTTACATTCATTAACTATGTTAGCTGGACTTCAGGGGTTATTGCTTTCAACCCAAGTGCTTGAGAAAGGTAAGTCCTCGTTCTACTGCAATGGAAATAGCAGTAACATAGATCAGAGTAAAAATGCAGGGGAAAATGAACAATTGTCATTAGAGAACTAAGTATTGTATTATTTAGTTAAATACAAGCATATTTGAACGTGATAGGTATATTTAAATTTTAGAATAATGGCACATCTTGATTATTTTTCAGCCAAAGAACTAATGCCGGATTTGATCGGCATACTGCCGAATTATGCCCCAATATCCAATGTGGACCATGAGATCGCTGCTTCTGATTGCTATGCTTTGTACAGTCTGACTCAAGGCAATTCCCAAAATGCTCGGCTTCTCTTGAATTATGATGGCATTACCAAGGTTATGAATCTCAGCACAAACGAGAGGTGGGTATCCATTCCTAAAATGAATATCTCTCAATACATAAGTTTGCAGCTAAAGTTGCATTTCAGAATAGAATTTTTCTGTTCTTTATTTTTAAAACATGTTTAAATGGAGTCTGAAAATAGCTACTTTTAAGGCCTCTGATCTCTTCTGCTTCTCCTTTTCCTGTTCCCTTCAGCTGGGTCTTTTATCTCTCCCTACTAGGCTTCTTTTAAACTGAAGCTCTGTAACGCATTTTGTTGTTTTTAACTTCATGCTGGTCCAATGCTGAATTGCTTTATTGCCTCTCTTTTCAGCAAAATTGGTAGAGCTGCCTCGATCCTCTTGTATTCCTTGTGGTCTCATGCTGATTTGCATGGTGCTTACAAAAAGGTAAGGTAGTGGAATAGATAGGAATCTTCTGAAAATGCTTGGGTTATTTTTCTGGCTCCCTGTTAAAAATCCACATTCTGACCACCCCCACCAAAGCCATTTCAGTCTAAAGACATGAGTATATACCAGCTCTCTTACCAGTTCAATTTCAGAATTGAAAAAGCCTTTTGGATTAAAGGTG
>JANHZU010003399.1:26535-45901 GCA_032468055.1 Acrochordus granulatus
CAAAGTAACTTAAACTGTAAAAGAACACTATTGTTTTTAAAATCTTTTTATTATAGATTAATATAAATTACAAATATGGATGGGATTTAAATGTAAGTCTTTTATGTCCTAGTCAGACTCTGTAACTCAGTATCTGGTGATGAAATGTATCTAATGGCTAGTCATTCCATTGGTTCATGTACATGAGACACGTGCTGCAAAATTAATGTGGATGTTGTACGTGCAATAATTCCACATATATTGTACACTCTCTGAACTGGAAAGAATCAAGATCTAAGAATATATTGGTGCCTTTTAGTATCATGCTTTGCATTGACATCACACTGACTCAGAGCAAAGAACATGCCTGGCTCCTATTGCATCTATTAATTCTTGGCAGCCTTCCATTTAAGTGCATACTCTTGTCCATTTACAAGAAATTATGTACTGGCAGACTAAAATAGCATGTAACTGAGACACAGAAATTGATATTCTGACTATTTTGTGCTGACAATAGTGCAGTGGACAATGTAAAAAAATATTAGAGAGATACCTATTGTCCCTTTCTCTCCCAATTCTTACAAAGCTATTGCACAGAAAGATTGCTGAACTCAACTGATTTCTCAAGATATAACATGAACTCTGTGAGATTAAAATATTACAACCGATCAGAGTAGATAAGGATTTAAAATATGTCATAATACTTCAGCTGTGATTCCTTTATATATTTGATTCTTTCCATTTTGACAACACATCTTTTTTGGCATATTCAAGAGAAATTTTTGAGACCAGAGCCACCTTAATAAAAATAAATCTTTTTTTTTAAGAAATCATAAAATTGACCTCTACAGAATAAGTAGGAGAATTCCATGAACTAATGAATTCTGACTACATTGTTATGTGCAACATGGGATTAGATAATATTAAGGGCCAATTATTTTCACATATTTTATTGTATGAGGTTCAGACTGATGTGCACTAGAGGAAAAGTACTTTGTTGATGTTTATATTTATTGTTTATTATTTTATCAGCCAGATCTTTAAACTGGATTTGGCATTTTTGTCCATCTATCAAACCAGTCAATCCCAAAGGAAATCAACCTGATTGTTCATTGGAAGGACAGATACTGAAGCTGAAGCGCAAAAATTTTGACCATCTAATGCAAAGAGAAGACTGGAAAAGTTTGAAGGCAAAAGGAGAAGGGGACAGCTGAGGATGAGATGGTTAGTTAGCATTGTAAATGTGATGGGAGTGGATTTGGGCAAACTAAAGGAGGCAGTGCAGGTCTGGGAGGCCTAGTATGCTGCAGTTCTTGGGGTCACAAAGGCTCAGACACAAATGAGAGACTGAACAACAAAACCAAGTCCTTCCCAAGGACCTGGGATAGGTGTTCTTTGATATTGCTCATCACACAGCCAGATGTTTAGAGTGGACACGGCATTTTTGTCTACCTATCGAGTCCTTCCCAAGGATCTGGGATAGGCTCTGTTCTTAAAGTTTTTAAAGGTATAATTCGAGGATGTAAGCTGTTCTGAGTAATGCTGCCTTTTGCAACTGACTGATTGTGAATTTGTCAATGCCAATGGTATTCAAGGGGTGCTCCAGTTTTTTTTAATTACACCCAAGTCCCTATTACTATTGGTACCACATTTGCTTTATTTTGCTCCAGTTCTATTTGCAGGTCATTGTATTTTGGATTTTCTCCTGTATTTTCTCTTCCATTTCGCTATCTCCAGCCAATGCCATGTCCACTATCTAGATTTCTTTGTCTTTCTTATCGACATTTGTTAAGTCTGGAGTGTCAAATGGCAGGTGCTTGTCTGATTGAATTCTGAAGTCCCAGAGCAATTTAGCTTCTTCATTTTCTATTTCTTTCTCTATTTTATGATCCCACCAGTTCTTGCTTGCAGGCAAATGGTATTGCCTGCAGATCTTCCAGTGCATCATTGTTGCTACTATATCATGCCATTGTTTGTAGTCAGTGTGTGCAGTCTTTTGCAGCTGCTAACTAGATGGTCCTGTTTCTTTAACTTCTTTGCAGAAGTGACATTTGTTGTCTGTTGTTGTCTTCTCAATTCTAGCTTTGTATGCATTTGTTCCTTGGTCTTGCCCAACCAGAATTAGCTCTTCTGCCTCCTTCCTCAATTTCCTGCTCTTAGCTATTGTCAGGTCTTGTTATTATCTGCTTTGCCTTCTATTTTTTAATGTACTGGCATGTAATGATTTGCCTTGCCATGTCTCTTTTTTATTCATTATAAATTTGGTCTTTCTTGTATGATAGTTTTGTCTGTCCAGTAAGCCTTCCTGGTATACGAGTTTTAGTGCATCTTCTTCACTGTCCTTCAGGAATTCTTCAAATGTCCTTTTGCCTTTTCAACTGTCTGGTGTACTTGCAACATTCTACGTCCATCTATTTTCCTTGGTAGACAGAGTCTGTCAACATCACTGTGTAGATGAAGGGCATGATTATTATTATTAAATTTATACTCCACCCATCTTGCTACAGTGACTCTAGAATTTATATCTGAATTCTTTGTCTATTACAGTTAGCATTTAATAGTGAAGAAGTGAAGAAGATGCACTAAAACTAATATTGTGAACTAATACAGTGAAGAAGATACACTAAAACTAATATTAAATATATAATTATATATGATCTGAAAAGTTTTATACAAATGAAGCAGGCTTATTTCTTTCAACCTTAAATTGATCATATCAATAGAATAAGAGTGAGGACAATAAAATATGCAATGATGAAATCACTGCTTCATGAAACTATAAACAGTATGAGCTAGAATCTTACATTTACATCAGCTTTAATTTGGGTTCTTAATTAAATTTATCCTAATCACAGATTTTCCTCTCCTAGGAAATGTTAATACCACCTTCCCTATTCACAAAGATTTATATTGTCTTCTATTAGCTATAATTTTTCAGGAGATTAACTTTTAAATCAAACAGATATTCTGATAGAAATCTATAAAGTGGAGTCACGGTCCCAAAAATGTTACAATTAAGCAATTAACTATTAGCTACAGCAAGTACTAGTTTATGTTCAATTTTAGTTGTTTTTCATCTCCTAAATTTACCTTTTAGCAACTGGGCTGCCTTTTCTCATGCTTAGATTTCCATAATGTGTTCTTGTGTTTGATCCAGTAATTGAAGACATATTTATGCATCAATCAGGTGTAAGGAAAATGAAGAGCAGGGTTATGTTCTTGGTCTAATCTCACTGACATCCATGTATTTAGCAGATAAAGGAGCCTCCACTAAACTTTCATAAACCTGGATGTTTATGAAAGAATGTAGACATGGCTTGAGAATGGAAAATGAATAAGGTAAGTATTATGAGAAAACTTTCAAAAAAAGATTACTCAATCTTGAAAAAGAGGAAAATGGGAGAAAAAATATCAAAACCCCAACCTGATTTTGTTTGCTATAAGATGGGAGTAAAAGACCCTGTCAGGCTTTCAAGATTCTGTTATTCCACTCTACAACAATAAAGAGAATTCTCTGCCATGACCTTTAGGGTTGACAATGATGCAGGCAAGAGCAGGAACATATGTCTGCTGTCTTTATGAATGTAAGAGGGGTATGTTATGCTTCTAACAAGGTCACCCAGATGTCACAAACTTGTCACAAATATAACACCATCTACCCAGTTTTGTTCTTGAGTACTTATACCGAGAATAATGCTGTTTTGTCAGTAAGGACACTAAAATATTCACAGTTTGTAGCCACTGACAGACTTATACTTCACTGATCACATAATACTTTTATTCATGTTATATATGGGCTAAAGTGGTAGCACATTTCATTTCCATTTCAAACTGCTTTCACCTTGAGCAAATAATTCTCATAAAAAATAGGCAATATGACAACTACACCGTAACTTATATAACCCATTATTCTGTATTTTCACTTCAACATGAAAAGTGCATCAACAAATGCAGTCACACAGACCAGATTGATGATGATTAAATTATTTTCTCCTAAGGCTTTTCATCACACCTAATTGACAACAAAGAACAGAACCACAACAACAGTCAAAAAAGAAAAAAGAAATCACTATGTATTTAAAACCTTCTATTTAATTTGGCTCCCAGGTAAACTGTACAAAACAAAACAACTTGCAGGTATTGTGCATAATATTTCAGTGTTTATAAGTTGTTAACACCAATATATCAAATGAAGCACATATCAATACATGAATCCTGAAAAGACATTTTAGCAAAGCAACAAACTAATCTTTATTTCTTAATGTTAATTATATTGTATGTGGTATATAAAAGATTACAGACTAAAATATTATGCTTTGTATCTCTAGATAAAGGAAAAGGTTTCCCTGTTCAGTTGTGTCTGACTCCTGGGGGGTGGTGCTCATCTCCATTTCATAGCTGTGATCATGTGGCCAGCATGAGTATACCCCAAGGTGCACAGAACGCTATTATCTTCCCACCAATTTAGGTGGTATCTACTTGAATTTTTACATGCTTTCAAACTAGTAGGGTAGCAGGAACTGGGATAAATAACAGGACCTCACTCTGTAATCCTAGTGTCTTAATTGTTAGGTCACTGTGCCCCCTTATATTTCTAGTTTATATATATAACAGCAAGGTACCTCAACAACAATATTCCAGTGGTAGCTAGAAGCACTTGCTTGTTATGAAGACTGGATGATGAGAATCCAATATATCTGGACAGCACTTGTTTTGGGAGTTGTAAGCTGGAATTATAAGGAGTTGGGCGGACAATACATAAATGAATAAAAATGTATTGCATTATAGCTTACTAGTCTAGGATGATTAACATTAGGAATAATTAATTTTCCCCCATGTCTTGAATGTGATTCATCTAGACCCGGTCACTGTGATCTTAATAAATACAGTGGCACCTCACAAGAGAACTAACTCACAAGACGTGAAATTCACAGGATGACCAAAAAAATTTAATAAAATTTATTCCACTAGACGAGCCGCAACTCACAAGACAAGCAAACTTCATGCGATAACTTGTGCATCATCAGTCAGCGTGCTTTGTATTTCTCATTCAGGCAACAACCCCACACGAGAGTTCTGCCAACACTGCCTCGTGCAGTTTACTCCATTGCCATAAAGGCAGGAAGCGTGCACGCATCCTGCCTACGCTGTTACTCTGTTACTGTGTGTGTGACTGACCTTGCCAGAATGTACTGCAGATCGACATTCCTGACTGCAATGAGCACCTCATGATGAGCTCATGAGGGAAATCTCACAATGGAGCTCTCCTCTCTCGTTGCGTAAAGTGTAAATTAAGTGAAAGGCGTTCAAGAGATGGAACTCCCAAGACCTCAGACTCCAGATTCAATCTCCAGGCGGTCCTCTCCCCCTCCTCTTCTCTCTCTTGTCTCCCTCGCACTAGCTGGGATATTCTCAAAGTGCACATGTGTGCACATGCACACACAAAAGAAAGCAGAAATTGTCCTTGTCCTTGCCTAAAATAAAACAGAAATTCCCCCTCATCACTTCTCCCCTCATAGTACGGAGGCGAGAAACATTTCCAAACTGCCCATGAAATATGCCTGGAAAGGGGCGTTGCGAGGGAAAAGGCAGTTTTGCCTCAGCAGCAGTGGCAGCAAATCCTCTGAGCCAGCAGGGGGCGTCAGACAGCAGCCGGCCTAGCAGCAGCCTCGAAGTAGATACGTCAGTGCTGGTTACAGTAGTTTGTTCTATTTCTGCTTTATACCGTGTGTTAATCATGGTTACTTGTTTCTGATGTTAGGGACAATCATTTCTATATCAAACTCCATTGAAAATGATTTTTTTGGTGAATATTTTTGGGAGCGTGGAACGGATTGTCTGATTTTCTATTGTCTCCTATGGGAAACCTCGTTTCAATTTAAGAGCATTTCTCACTAAGAGCGTTCTTCCGGAAAGGATTAGTCTCATCTTGTGAGGCACCAGTGTACTTCTTATATCAAAAACAGAATAATCCTTTTCAGTCTGAAGCATACATTCTTTGTTCTGACAATGATTAAGTAGAAATTGTATCATAAACTTTTCTGTATCCAGAAAAAAGCACAATCTAGAGGGAAAAATCTTATTTTATTTTAATAATTAAATGTACTGTGATATCAGATAAACATTATACTTTATATTTAACCCTTCCTGTTTTCAAAAGTATTTAACATGTTTTAATATATTCTATATTGCCACTGTGAGAAACACATAAATTTGAATAACAGCAAATGGATGAACTGAATTTGATACTCACTTGACAGAACACTTCATACAACTAGCAGACTATAACGTCCATTGGGAAATTGAGTTTTTGTCAGTTGTAATTCTTACCCACAATGAATAAAAAAATTATTGTGAAATTATGTCTTAATATAATTGCAATAACAGTCAATGCTTCAGAAGGTACACAATTCTAGCACAGATACCCTATTTCTGGCACTTAAAGAAAAATATTTTTTTCTCAAAAATTCAAAAGATGAGTTATTATATTTTTTTCAAAATTCATACACTGATGTTTCTATTAAATCTCAAGCCAATGTTTGTTCATTTTCTTCCACTTTTTCCAATGGAAGCCTTAAGCATTGCAAATGTGATAGCATATCAACTTTGTGTGAGCTTAGAAGATTAGCTATTTCTACACCTAATTTTTAAAATAATCTTGTCTTATTTTCTGACTTTTTCTAACAACCTCAATACAAATAAATTATAACTATAATTTATATCGTTATATAACATAGACACATTCCGCTAGAGGGAGTACTGGCAACTAGCCATTTACTGTTTTGCAAACTTGGAACATACTGAAGATCGTATGCATTCGTCAATCTAAACTTATATCTATATCTATATATATGCACTATATAATAAGTTACAAACAAAGAAATGATTGCATTGCCATGAACAATACCAATACAGATATTTTTATTGGCCAAGCATGATTAGACATGCAAGGAATTTCACTTGGTACAGCAGCTCTCAGTATTACAATTCATGATTGTATCTAGCTTGAGGAAGTAAATATTTTAACTAATTTTCAGTGCCATATTTAAAAAAATTGTGCCAAATTATAGACAATTGATGTATTAGCACACTGTAATATCTACACATGCAAGTCTACTCTGCTTTATCATACCTTGAATTTCCAGCTTCTTCTGAAAAGAAATCTATGTACAAGCATTTCTATTTCTTTTATTTATTCTGAAATATCTGGCTCAGAATAAATTGCTAAATGATATCAAAACAGGGAAAACGTTACACCTACATCTACTGTTTCTTGGAACAATATGTGGGATAGAGTGAAAAATCTTTTTAAAAAGCAACTTGTTAACAAAATACTGGCAAGCAGCTTGATGGCAAAATGTTGTTTAAGATTTAACAAAATCAAACAAAGTAGGTCAATTGGCACAAAAATGGTCCAAATGATTTATAAAACATTAGCACTATTGCTTATAAATTTCACTAAACTCATTTAAGTCTATATTATAACTGCACTAATTACGAAGCAAACACTGAATTCAATGCTTCAAAGAAATTCTTGTATTTCTAAATTAGTATTTCTAAAAAACATAGACATAATTATTCATTTCATCTACATCTGTAAACTATTTACATAAAGATATTAGGGGAAAGTAATTTTGCAATATCTATCTATCTTGCAGTTGAAAATGACTTGATCACACATCAATCAAAATTAATTTTGCTGTTGACAATACTAATAAATTTCCTACCTTCCATATTTTATTCATGTATGGTGAAAATTAAATTGCTGATTGATATCATGTCAGCAAAGGCTTTCCCTTAATATTACACAAGATATCTGTTCCATTATGCAAATTATTGTCCAGAATATTAGGCTGTAAAGATGCTTTTTATAATATTTTTTTATTTTATATTACTTTTAAAAAGATAAAAGCTCCTTCTTTTTATTGTGAGCTCTATAGTTTTGCAATCCAATTTTCTTTCAATACTGCTTTGAATAATGGAAATAGCTTCAAGATGCTAATGCTATTTTTATTTTTATTTAATAATACAATTTATTTGAATATTTCAAATAATAGCATCAAAAGAAGAACATATACAATATTGAAATATGCTCAACAAATGGGATATATATTTTTCATATTAGTGAATCAAACTGGACTCATTTGCAAGGACAACAGGAAAACAATACATTTCTTCTTTCTTAAAAATATAATTGTACCAGTGCTCCACAACAGAAATTCAAGCAAGCCATTTAAATTTGGGGTTATTTTGACACAATTCTAGGAACAGACAGAACAATTTCTATTTATTTTCAGGGGTTGCTTTTAGGTTACCAGAAAAAGAAGCCATTGATTATCTCTATTTGTACTCATAGTCATGTATTACTTTGCTACTCTGGAAACCATTTTGCTAATGTAAATAAAGGACAGAGCATGTTGGCACATGCAGTTAATCCCTTTTAGTAACAAGCCTGTCTAAAAGTGAGAATATTCGAAATTGGTTTTGGAAGGTTGGTCACCATGTATATTTGGTTGTTAATAATACATTACAATAAAATGATAGGGCATTTGCTTTTTTTCTAAACACTGAAAGTCTATAAAATTAAAGGGCCTAATGTTTACAATTATACTTTTTAAATACATTTGTATAACCTATAATTCTATTATAGAATTATATCAAACATCACTGAACAGAATAGTATAGACCCAAAGACAAAAAAATGGCACTAATTTTAAAAAAGAAAAAAGATGGATCAGGGAAACTATGGACCTGCTCAATGACAAGAATATCTAATGTTCTGAATAAGATACAAAACATAAATGCATAATTATCTTAATGATTACTAGGAGCAATCATATATTTGTCCAAAACAAGTGATCAGATAAATTCCTTACCACTGGGAGAATGCAGTAGACATTTTGTGAATGTCTCTGGGTCAGTCCTGTCTCTCTCCCTCTGTATGGCTGAGTCAGTTTTGAACTCCTGGTGACTGACTGTACGAGTTCTTGCAATTTTCTTGGCAAGGTTTTGGAAGTGGTTTGCCATTGCCCGGTTTCTGGTGTCAAGAATAAGTAACTGCTCAAAATCACTCAAAAAGGTTTATGCCTAAGGAACAACTAGAAAGCATAATCTCCTGGTTTCTAGCTTGATGCCTTAACACTGCACTAAACTGACTCTCTGCTGTAAAAATTATGTGTCAATTTCAGTAAAGCATTTGTCAATTAATATTATGATTAGCAAGCTAATTAAAATGCAATTAGATACAACAGTTTTAAAATCATATTCAAAGCCTAAATAAATATCTTCAAAGTAGAAAAATATTTTGAAAAGGGTCCATAGGAATTGGTCCTGGAACATATATTCTTTGATAAAGTTATTAATATCTTGAATTACGACTTTTAAAATTTTAAAATGGCCACAAAATGTGATGGGATAGTTGATATCCCAGACTAAAACAAAACTGAAAAATCATTTTAACTGATTCATACAATGGGTTGAAAATAATAAAATGAAATTTCATATGTTAAAATGTGAAACTATATACTTAGACTGAGTGGGGATCAATGGCATAGCTACAGGATAAAAAGTACCTGAGTTGGCAATAGTATATATAAAATAATCTTCAAATTGTAGTTAGTCATAGGTCATATTTAAACCAGCAGTGTGAATGCCTGTTAAAAGAAGAGTGATACATGGCTTACATCAACAATTTCCAAGCCATAAGAAATAACAGTAGTATTCTGTTTTATTGTTATGCTATGCATCAGTTTTGTCAAATTAGAATCAGTGCAGAAACTGACTGAAGGATGGTTAATAATACAAGCATAATAAAAACAATATAACCAAAATTTAAATAACATAAATAGCACAGGGGGAAAAACAATCAGCAGTTAATAATTATTCACAATTGAGTTAACCAAGGTCTGAAACCAACTTCCAAATGGGGTAGAAAGAATCTAATATATTAAATGTTCTTCATATATATTAAATGTTTTATCTCAAAAAGTTGTTATCTATCCTCTAATTGTTAGAATGCAAAAGAAAGAACATTTTAAACTACATGACAGCAAATTGGTCCAAATGGTTTTTACTATGCTGTGTACTATGAGCCAAGCTGTTGCGGTTCCAGTCTGCTTTCACAGGAATGACAGAAGGATTCCCAAACTGGGAATAACCATTCCCTTATTTCAAGCAGAATCAGCACATGGCTTCTATCTTATAAGATCCCAGTTCTTTCTTGTAGACATGAAAACACTTTTTTCCACCCCCTTAAATGAGGAGGTGGAATTCTAGACAAGCACAAAAAGAAATTACTATCCCTAAGTTGAAATAAAAATTTCCCCAGTATCTCAGATAAATGACCAGAGGCTGAGGAAGTCCAGGAAAAAGAATTAGAGGAATTTGCTAGGATTTAGTGGCATTAACAAAAGGTATTTTTAGTCAGAAGCTTTGTTAAATTTTAACTTGTTTTGTATATATATCAGTGTTTTACAATATATCATATTGTGTACAAATATAGTTTCCTTCTTTCAAATATCTTGAAATATTTTTTCCCTTAAGAAATTATTATATTCAGAGCTTGACAAAAGTGTAACAGATCAGTGTCATAGGAATAAGGATTGTCCTTGTTCATGTCCCCGTGACAGATAAGGTAGCAAAGATGGAAAGTTATTTTGTTCAGTTTGGTTAGTTCATTCAAAAAATAGAAGTCAGACTATTGTGGAAGTAATTCTATTTTTCACAGCCTATTTCAAACACAATAACTGTTTCTGATATCAAGCAAAACATTAGTGCTTTACAGAAAACAAATACTTTAATAAATGTTTTTCTTCTGTCATTAACCAGTCCAAAATACTTAATTTCACAGACTTTATTTTGTTGGTTTCTGCCCCACCCTCCATTTAATACTTTTGAGAAGTGAATAAAAGCAGTACATATAAATATATTTAAATGGACTCTATAAATTCTTCATAAAATAATGAAAACTAGTCTTTTGTATCGCACTCCTCTATCTGAGTAAACTGTCATTGATTTCAGTGAAGTTTGCACCATAAAATGGGTTTGCATTTCTTTCCAAACTGAGATCTAAAGCATAGTCAAAACACTTAACGGCACTATCCCAGCTTTATATGTAAGCTGAAACCATCATTTTATAATTTATAATCTTTATTACAAATATGATAGACCCCTAAATCTTACACATCAGCAGCTGAGCACAGCATGTTAGTGAAACATACTGAGACCATTTTTAAAGTTATGGAGTATAAATCTTAAATACAAAATATATTTAATAAAAAAATGCAATTAACATAAATTGCATTTTCTTCTTTGCCATGACACTCTGATTCTACTTGCATAGACACCAGAATCAATATTGTGAACATGAAGTTTCCTTGTACATTATATACAAGAGAAGATAACAGCTTGAACAATCATTGATTTTGTTCCTTCAGTGTTCCTTGCTGGATTATGCTAATCAAAAATAAGCTAAAAGGCCACAGTAAGACTGCTGTTTCCCTGTATTTCATAAAGAACTGTCAGGAATTAATAATAGGATTCTGCCACTAAATATTCAGATCCCAATGGAAGTCTAAATATTTGAACTATTGGTATAAAATATGCCTGTGAGCTGGCCTTGCAAGTACCTAATCAAGGACTAATGGGTCCCAGCTGAGAACACAGCTAAAGTAGAGAGTGATTGCTCAGCTGCCAGGGACAAAGTGCATGTGGGGGGCCAGAAGTCTGTCCACCTGAACATTTGCTGATCATCTCCATATGCAGATGTTTGATTCTGAAGTTGAGTGTAAAACTTGATATTATGTTGTCATGATGTTGTATGGATGTCATTCAAGTAATATTTCAATATGTTTCATTTTTTTAAAAGAAAATAATGTTAATATGCCTAATCCAGCTAAGTTGGCACCACACCCCAAATGTTGAAAACCTCAAGTCTCAGAATTCCAGCCAGAATCATTAATTCCAGAATATATCTGGAAGGTGCCAAAATGGAGAAATCATGTGTAGCCATGTGTTGTTTTACTAAACTAATTTCACAGCTGTAACCTTCAGCATGGGTGAGAGTACATTTCCCACCCAGCAGTGAATTGCCAAAACCAGTATCAAGATAAATCAAATCTTTGTTAGTGGCAGCTTGCAGCAAAGGCTTGTGTAACCAAAACTGCAGAACTCGGTGTATTGTAACTGATCAGAATGTTGCTGTTCTGACTATCTAAAAGCAGTACAGGAAAAAAAAATGTTTGAATGTGTCCAAGTCAATATACATGCACTATGAATTTTAAAAATTCTCACAGAAGTTTTAGTTTGATTCCCTGAGGAAGATGCAACCTTTTCAAAACGTGCATAGTTAATAGCAAAGAGTTCCTTAATGCATATGCTTGCAGATGAGCTCAAGATAAACTTCATGCCAAGACAAGCTTTGGATAAATTTGACATATCCACAATAAAAATGGAATGATTCTTCTCACCAGGGAGAAACAAAACTAATTTTTTGAGATATTTCAAATAGATATGTTTCCTAAACAATTCAATACCTTCTCTTCACTCCATTTGAGCTTAAACAGACCATAAAGAATATTTTCCCATAAGTTTTATTATTCCCAAGAAATTCACAAAAACAAATTTAACCTCATTTTTAAATGGGAAAAAAGGAGGGGGAGAATAAGTTTGGAGGGAAAACATCAAAATTAAAATGTTTATTTCAAAAGAATATTAGGTTAAAAGAATATTACACAGAGACAAGTCAAACAATGACAGAGAAAATCTGATTACCTGTTTTATGTGTAAATAAGAAAACAAAATAATTTAATGAAAAGCAAGACATAATACATCAGGTGTTTATTATTAAAGAATTTCTACTCCACAGTGCAGCTGAGAACTCTCACAGCAATTTATAGATCATCAAGAGTTCCCAGCTAAAAAGAGAAGACACATCAGGGAAAAAAATGCACTGAAGGGAAAAGAAAACAAGAATAGCAAATCACTAGCTCATAACATTACATAAATCTTATGTTACTATAATACAACTAAATAGTGTTGATTTTCATTATAAGAGGTGGAATGAAAAGCATTCAAAGAAATGATTATCCTACATTTGCTGGGTCGCTCCAGATGTAAGGAAGGTCTGTTTGCTGCAAAAGCATTCTGGGCATTACAGTCCCAACACATCTGGAAGATGTCAAGTTGAAGAAAGCTGGTGAATGATAATTGGGAAAAGAACAAAAGCTGCTTGCTTCCCTTTCTTTTGCCTGCTGCATTTTGATGATGCGTTTTAACACAGATAACAGTATACTTCTAAAATTATAATAATACTTTATGTGGCTTGTCCATGAATGGCACCAGGTCCTTACTTTCGGAGACATTAAAATCAGGTCCAGGTTAATACTTTAAAAAATGTAACAAATGCTGTTATTTTACTTGTTCCTTTGAAAATTAACTAAAGGTGAAGTGGTTTTCCCTGTTAGCATGTTTTTGTTGTTTAGTTTTAATAGGAAAAAGTAGCAGGAACAGCTCTGATAACAGAGCGATGCTATCTTTGTAGTTGTTAGTAAATAGTGGTAACTCTAAAAGCGTATTATTTGGATAAACCTTGAAAGAATAAGTGAGGGAAGATGTTTCTGATCAGCCAGGATCATTCCAAACATGTAATTCTGTTGCAGGTCTCAGTTTGGACTAGAAGTGTTTTTTTCCCCTGGCTCAATATGGTATTTGCTTTGAACTCAAGAATGCAAAATAACTATTGTGTTAGTAACATCGAAAATTGATTTGTATCAGGTAGATACATGTATTTTACCACAGGTAAAGGATCCTTAGCCAAGGATCCTTCACTGTCATTTTCATCCTGCCCCCACCAATTCATGGGTAGAAGTTTCCTCACATTAATTGCCTGCTCTGTCAGAATTTATCTACTATAACTGGATAGAATGTCATAATATTAATACTATCAGCTCTTTAACTTTAAGTTTCTGTAATAGCTAAGTGCCTTCAGTTTTCTGGCTAAAATTTCTAGCATCATCAACTTTAATAGGATATTACATGTTCAGCTTTCATCTGTGATGATATTTACAAAAATGAAAATCAAAAGAGGAACAAACATGGAGAGACTGTTTTTCATCAAACAATTATTTACTTAAACATGTCAAAATAAAGAATTCAATCTGAAAAGTGACGTCTTTGTTTGAAAAAGACTCAGGTGACCATTGTACTTAGGGGTGGGGGAAGAGTCACAATGACTAGCTAACAGGTTAGCATTGGAAAAGAGAGGAAGAGATATTCCTTCCTTTTATGGATCTTTGGGGAAATGCAAATAATTTCTCACATGCATTTATTATCGAGAATGTTTTGTTGTAATTAGCCTCTCAGTAAAGAAGGTCAAAATTTGTTGTGGTACCAACTTAAAAAAATACATCGATCATACCACCTTTGTCCAATAACTTTACAGTTCATAAAATATAGCCAGATAATTGTGCATCATGGTGCTGAAGAAAGAATAGCAGCAAAGTTTGGAAAAATTTAATTTGAAACCTAAGTGACAAAAAATCAGTTTAACATCTTCAGATTATTTCTCTAAACTCTGGATTAAATAAGAAATCACTAAAGGCAATAAATTACGATTCAATCTACTATAGAGATTTAAAATCCAAATATACAGAGAACTCTAGGACTGCACATTTCCAGTAAATACTAATCATTATGTACTTTTATATAATGTATGAAAATGTATTCCATAATCCATTTATATATTTATATATATAACATATTTCATGACAAGAATGCAAAAAATAAAAATAATAAAGAGATATTTAGTAATGCATTGGTACATGCACCAAGTTCCTCTCTTCAAAATCTTAAGTGCATTTTTTCAAGGTTCCAGGGTTGCTTTGAAAGTCGCTCCTATCTTATTTCTGCATGTGTTTGTGCATACCCAGCTTATTTTCCTTTCCAGCAAAACAAGATGGTTAGGCATGTTCACATCTGGAAATGGTAAGGACCAGCATATGAAGCAACTGAACTTAATCCTGGATAAAGTGCATGATTCAGAGCAAAGTCCTTATATTATGTCCCAGGCACTACAAAACAACTCTCTGTGAGGATTTGCATAGCACTAAATTTTAAGCACAACTTTATCATTTTCCTTATTATACTTTATGCTCCACTTCAGAAGATTAATAATGCACTCTCTTCTTCCTGTTTGAGAATGAGGACCTGCCTGAATGCTGTTGGTTTATTTACATCACTATTTTTTTATATTTTCTATCTTATGGAAGAATTGATTAGTGTAGTCTGTAATTTAAGAGAACCAGTTTGGTACAGCAGTTATGATATCAGGCTAGAAATAGGACACTGCTTTCTAGTCCCTCCTTGGGCACAAAACCAGTAGGTAATCAGTTAGCCAGTGGCAAATCACTTCCAAAAAAACTTGAGAAACAAACTGCAGGGCTTAGTCCATATGACTGCCAGGAATCCAAAACTGAGTCAGTGGTGCACATGCACACATATTCTGTAATTTAGAACAAACCAACAGGTTAAAAATTGATGCAATTTTCCCAATAGTGAGATTTTCTTGAAAATTAATGTTTGTCATGAACATTCATTTATTTAGAGTATTTTTGAATCAGCATTTGTAGCATTCTCAGGTCCATTTTTTTTTGCCTCAGAACAAAAATCTGTGAGGTAAGCTAGCCTGAGGGATAACAAACAGCACAAAGTACTTTCATAGCTGAGACTGAATGTAGCTAAATCTCCATGGTTTTAATCAAAGTATTAACCATTATGTCATATTATAAAATGCATTATTCTAATAAAGTCAAATCAGTTAATAGAGCATTTAGCTCTGTGACTAGTAAAAAGCATAACATGAGAATTCTACCCTTCAGAAAAGGTAGTATATCTTCTTTAGTTGTCATCTGAACTGACTAAAAGCGGTTTTACAGGGTTTCAGAGATCTGCCTCCCCTCAAGACAGCAAAACATCCTGCATTAGCTATTCATGAAAATATATTCTCTAAAATCTTCTAGCTGTCAACTTAATATACCAGTCTACAGTAAACTGAGGCATTTAAAGGTTTATTTACCTAAACTTTATTTAAGTTATTAATGCCCAAGGGACTGAATCTTTCATATGTTTCCTTACCTGCGAAAGATTCTAGAAGTAGACTTTTTTTTCACATGTTTAAGTTTTCTGTGATAGTCTTTAAAATAAAGGCTATTCTTCCTCATCATCTTTAACAGAGGTTTTTGAAACACTGTTAATGAATAGCATATTTTATCTCAATCTACAGACAAGCCATGAAAAATTATACCTAAAATTTACGAGCGGTAAGCTCTTATTATCAATATCTAGTTTGACCATTTAGTTGTCAATACATATGTGAAGATTAAACATGGGGAACCTGAACTTTCACTGGTTCCCTGCCAGAACAATTAAGGCAGCATGTTCTGTAAGTCTCAATCTATGTAGTAATACAAAAAGTGAAGAGGGGAAAAATGCAATTTTTTTAAAAAAATGCATTGTCCTAAAAGTATATTTGCCTATAGTAGTAGTATGTTTATATGTGCTTTAAGTTAAGTTAGCATACCTAAGCATTTGAGGAAAATCAGACAGATATGTTTACCTATAAATATATGCAATGTTTGTTATTTAGTAATCTCAAACATTAGCTTAAATATGCTATGGCATTTTAAGCCTAAAGTCACAAAAATGTATTGCTTCTTTCACTAATAAAGAATTAAGAATATGTTTAAGAACATAAAAAGGTAAAGGTTTCCCCTTTTAGTCGTGTCCAGTTCTAGGCAGCAGTGCTCATCTCTGTTTCATAGAGCCAGCATTGTATGAAGATGCTTCCATGTTCATGTGGCCAGCATGCCTATAGATGCAGAGGCACACAGAACACTGTTAACTTCCCATAAATTTACCTATTTACCTACTTGCATTTTGCATGCTTTTGAATTGCTAGGTTGGCAAGAGCTGGGGCAAACAACAAGAGCTCACCCCATTACATGATGCCTGGGTCTTGAACTCAGCTGCAACCTTCCAGATGACAAGCCCAACATCTTAACTGCTAGGCCACCTTTAATAACATATGCATATAAAAAAAGTAACTTGAGTTTATAATATTTGGACATTTTAAATTGGGAAAGTATCAATTCTATCATTTCAAACGTGTATGGGAATTTTCTTGTTAAAACATCCATTCAATGCCATTTACACTGGCATAGTATCACATTAGTCCCCATGTAACTGATGTCCAGGCCTTTTGATATTCAGAGTATAGGGAACTTGGTGCATGTATGAGACACGGTCTTGCCTTCTCATCTGAATTATCTGAAATGATACAACTCCAAGATATTTGTTCTGTTTTCTTGAACATTTCAGCAATGTACATTTATTTGATATGGTTTCTAAAAGATGACAGTTTGGATAAAATATTTAAGTCAGACAACATTGAAATCTTGTCATTTTGAACAGCATAGCTTCAACTAAGGATTGATGGAACACTGATGATCTGGTTGGTTTCACTCAATAGAGTGTTGGCAGAGAGCAAAATACAATCATTCTCTTCAACTGAGAAGCTTTAATGACTTATGAAATGCCTAGGAATTCAGTATTTAGATTACCAAAAATTATCTGTTTTAGAAATTTAGAAATTTGAATGTCCTGATTTGTATCCAAATTGAATGCTCTATTCCAGCAAGGGGTGGGGCAGGGCAACATTTTTAACAATGTATTGCTAAATTACAGTACAAAAGGATGTACAATGCTTCACATTCAAGGCAAAAAAATGTACTTTTAAGTGCGCAAATGTAGCAATTGTACACGTCCTTAAACCAAACACATTTTAGCCCAACCATGTTATCTAATGAAAAGTCTAGTTCCTTTGAAAAGTCATGGTGCCACATTTATGCCCTCACTTACCTCAAGGTACTGTTTTGTGTTCAATTCCAAAGTATTACACAGTCCTAATACAAACATCTCAGTCCCAAAATTTATTGTGAATTAATATGTATGTAAATATACAGATGCATACACAGATTCTGCTCAATGGTTTGAGTTTGGATAATAGAAGAAGTTTGATTTGATACAGATCTTAAATTCACCAAGGTTAATACTTCTGTTATTTTTGGTAATTATGTAACTAACGTAAAAATTGTCATCAAGCCACAATCCTGATGAAACCAAGTCCTGACAATGACTAATTAGTTATGGTATAGATTTCTGGTATCCGAGAAATTGCAGTGAGAAGGCACCATCTTCCTAGAAGATAAGTCAGTCTTGTCTTATAAATGGGAAGATAAAACTATTTTTAAAATTTTTGAAGTAGTTTGCATGCCACCCACATTCCATTGGAGTTAGGCTGCTATAATACATTTTAAATAATAATATAAATACAATTAAACTGAAATAGGAAGCATCTTGCATTCATTAGCCAATTTCTCTATTGTTGTTTAGTAGACAATTTGGAAATGATTTTGCCTCTTTTGTCTTGAAAAAAATTGAACAAATATTTCAAGAATTTTGACTACAGCAAAACTCTTGAAGGTATCCAACTGAAAGTTGGCAAGATTAATTTTCTCCAAAGGGCCTACTGTCTTTCTATTTTCACCACCTTTTGCCCAAAACAAAGTAGTTTCAAGTATTTTGATTATAGATTATTATTCTTTTTTAAATCAAATTTCAAAATAGCTGGAAATAAATTAAGTTGTTTCTTAAATCACAACCCTCCCTTTCCCTTCACATTCCCTTTGCTTACCTGCTGTATGCTTGACCTAGAACTCCCACCAGCATATCAAGCATTGCACTATAGTATATGTTGTCAAGGAGCAAAATAACTTTCTTTGCCTACCTGCTGTATGTTTAAGACCTAAAAGACTTTGTAAATGCTGAATAGGATTTTTAACCAGAATTGGGCTTGTATTTAAAAGACTGCTGTCCTTTCTCTAATTGAACTATTGTGGCTTTTGGATGTTTGACAGTGTACGTGGAACGAGTTTTTTTGCAATCCTCTGAAGATGGATTGTCAGCAGAATCCAAAAGCTCAGGGTAATAAAAAATGTTTTTTTTCTATCTCAGTGAAGAAGAACTCTGTTCTTCAACACAGAACTCAGAAATATTTATTCATTTATTTAAGAATTAAAGGGTTAAATAGATTATTAAAGAATAATTGCTTTACTGAATCTCATATCTCCAACCTGAATCAAAAGAGGGAGATATTTATTAGCTTGGTATTATTCATTAGCATTTGTATCAAACCACATCATATCAAAATAATTACATATATACAGTGACATAAACATGCCAGTGTAATTATGTAGGTATTTGTCTGTGAAGACTCTCACTCGTCCAGGGTAATTGCATCGCAACAAAGTTTAAAAAACAGGCATCTGGACTG
>JANHZU010003399.1:77584-92468 GCA_032468055.1 Acrochordus granulatus
TTTTGGGGGCGTGGAACGGATTATCTGACTTTCCATTGTTTCCTATGGGAAACCGCGTTTCGCTTTACGAGAATTTCACACTAAGAGCATTCTTCCGGAACGGATTAATCTCGTCTTGTGAGGCACCACTGTAATATAATATTTAGGACCAGGTTTGTTGTCAAGGAAACATCAGACTAACAAAATCTGATGGGTCATGGAAATGGAGACCATACAATAACAACTGCCTGCTCATTAAAGCAGCAATTTAGCTATTTTGGTTGTTTGTTTGTTTCTCAATTCCCTGAAAAGGGGGACAAACAAATATGCACTTAAATATGTATATTTTGGTAAATAGGATGGCAAATAAATTTAATAAATACAATTCACTGAAAAAGCTTACAAACTATAATAATGTTATAGCAGGATTATAGTAAATATATTCTCACAATCTCAAATGCTTTACATGTAGATGTACCTTTTAGCAGTTAAGGTAGTTATTCAGGTTGGAAAATCTTATAAAACCTAATAAAAAAGTAAAGCAAACAAACGAATCCATAAATACATCCTTTAAAGAAGGCAGTTCCATACAATGCTAGTTATTACTTTATAGTTTTTCTAATATGGCAAGTGCTACCAGTTATACAACTTCATTAAAAGAATACAGCAAAACCAAGCCACTAGCTTTCTGATGTACAAAATAGGAAAGTAAATTATCCTTGCTGCCATGTAGAATCTCTTCTAATAAAAAATTACATTAGAAAACATCAGGATTTTTAAAAAATTCCTTGAATTTTATCTTCTCATTAAGTATTAAGATCAACATGTATATTTTGAAACAGTACAAGATCACACCAAAAGGCTTGATTACCAATTATTGCACAATTGCTTTCATTCCTACACTAACAAAATTCTTAAGATCGTACAATAATATCTGGCATAGACCATCAAAAGGGAATTATCAGATGTTCAAACTAGCTTTAGAAAGGGTCATGGCATATTGCAAATTATGCTGGAACATGGAAAAAAATCTCAAGAATACTAAAAGAACATCTACATCTGCTTTATTGACTACAAGAAAACTATTGTGTCAATCATGACAAGCTGTGGAGAGCTCTAGAAGACTTGGGGGTGCTAACACACCTGATCAAGTTGATCCAGTCACTGTACACAGATCAGGAAGCCATTGTGGAAACACCATATGAAGACACTGATTGATTCAAAAGAGAGAAAGGAGTTGTATTGTTTCACCTTTCTTATTCAATCTATATGCTGAAGTGATCATGAAAAAGCTGGAACTTGAAGAATAAAAAATCAAAGCAAAGATTGGAGGAAGAAACATAAACATCTTTGATATGCTGATGACATAACTGTCTTCTTGGAAAACAAAGAAGGCCTGAAACATCTAATCAAAAGGAATAAAGAAATTTGGCCTCTTCCTAACCATTAAAAATATCAAATTCACGACAACTGAACAGAAATGTCAATACAACAATTGATAGTGAAGAGATTGAATGAGTGCAAAAATTCACATTCCTTGCATCATAGATTGATCAAAATAGTGAATGCAATCTAGAAAAAAAGTGTTGAATCACAGTGGGCCACAGAGCAATGATGGTCATTAATCAAGTATGGAAAAATAAGGCAACTAAATTCAGATTAGTTTGCAATATAGAGTTTCCAATAGCTACCTACAGTTGAACCATGCAAGATCTAGGCAGGAAGAAAATGTACTAATTAGAGCTGTGGTATAGTAGAAGTCTTCTGCACATTCCTTGGGCAGCAAAAGGTGACAGATAAGCAACTACTGGAGAATATAAAGTCAAAGTGGAAGGCAAAATCACAAAATTCTATCTTACTTATTTTGGCGATGTCATGTGGTCCAACTCACTGGAAAAGCAATCATACTCAAAATGGCCAGTGTTAAAAAGAAATGAGCCCTCTCCAAAAAAACATGTTGATTAGATATCTTCAAAGCCAACACTAGCCAGAGCATGAAACTATTGAAAGAAACTGTACAAGATTAGAAAATGTGGAGAGTGCTCGTCTGTAGAATTTCTGAGGATTGGCCACAGTTGAAAGGACAGCAGCAGCAGCAGCATTCCTTTAGGAGCATAGCTAGCATGGCAGAACCTAAACCAATCTAAACTTCTCTTCAAAATAGACTACAGATCCTTTGGATAAACTGGTCTAACATTCTTGGACAATGAATTGGCTTGTACACTGAAAAATGAAGTACATTTTGTACTGACTTGATGGGATGCTATTTCTCATAACTCTGCTTATAGATCTTAACCACACCTTCAGTAGTCTGCCAACTACATAGTGATTTACAAGTTATATCAAGATAACTACCTAAACAAATGAGATGCCAAACCAGTGATACTTTATATATTAGTTGATTCACATTTGTCGGCTATTAATAGGCAATAGTAGGAAAATACATGTTGGGATGAAAGGAACTGAGAGAAATGAAAGTAATTCTAATCTGCTGCTTTCATGATTCTATGTGATTACAAGAATTTCTCCTTCTGGGTATGAAAGCTCTTAACCTTGAATTATATCTAATGATTCTCCTGGGAGGTACTCCTCCTTTGCTTGATTATTCACAATGATTCAAGGTTGAGTTTCCTCTTCACACATGGTTCAGTCCTGGTTTTCCCCACAATACACTGTCATTCAGCACATTTTTTAACAGCATTAACAAATTTCATGAAAAAAATTAAGTTAATTAATTAACTATACAAATTATTGACATGATTTCTCCTATTATGTAACATTAAGATAAGTGTATCTTATCTGGTATTAATTTTTACCTTACTGATTATTGTTTAAAATTAAAGGAAAGTGTGAATGTGAAATGTGAGAGTTAAAACTGTATTTAGAAGACATACAGTTGAGGTGAATTTTGGCAAGTAGGGTGGCAAATAAATTTAACAAAGTCAATAAATAAAGTTTGCACTAAAATCATCAGAGTGAATAGTGTTCTATGTTCAATGTGGTCAATCTAGACAACTGGCAGGTGACATGAAACTGTACAATATGACCCTTGTGGACATATTATTCTAGTATGACAACCAGACAAGTCAGAGAAAAGCTGAAGCAGACAAGCAGGAATCTAAGCCCATTCCCAACTGAAAGAATCTGTTGTATTTAGTCGACTAGAATATATTTTACCATCTGTTAAAGGTTAAGGCTGTGAAGATCTATTTTTGATTTACCTGGGTAGCTTACCTCTCATGAGATCATAATTCATGATAATTATATCATGCATTTATACTCAAAAGTTCTGGCATTAATTAGTTCAGTACTGAGGTTCAACATCTGCATTTATTTGTGGGCTGCCTACAACTGCATTGAAGTCAGTAGTAGGTAGAGATCCTCAGTGTAAAGCTTATATTATGCATATTCTGGTTGCAATATTAATATGTATTTTGTCCAGCAGCACAAGATATTGTCTGTAAATAAATGTGCATATATGGCTATAGCATCATCCATATGCTGGACACATATGCACACAATCAATGCACAATAGAAACTTCATCTCAGTCTCTGAAACAAAGTTCATATATGACATGTTATAGCAGAAGATGAAACCCTTTGCATTGGGTCTTGCCATGATAAAAAATTCCCCTTCTTCGAGATAAGAATGACCTAAGTAAGTGTAAAGCCTGAGCAACATCATTTCTGCAATATCAAACATGCCAGAGTATAAAAAGCATTATCTCAAATGCACATTCTTTGATGGCAATGTAGTAGCAGTGGAGAATCCAGAACTCAAACATGAAAAATGATCAAAATTATGGTAACATATTTTGTGCTGGCATATGGGGACTTGAACATACAGCAACTAGAAATATTGTTCAAGAAGAAGGTAATAACAGGATATCCCTCTCAACACAAGATATGTTTGGTGGCTGTGAGATATCCAGAGATTATTTCTAAACTAACTGCAGCAATAAGAGGATTGTTAGAAGCTAAACTATGCCCATCTTCATCTCATAAATAGGGGAATGGGCTAGATGAAATCTACATTTTCAGGAGCCAGGTAGGGATTATATATCTTTGGTAGAGGGATATCTGAGAAGACACCAGGCGGGGAGATTATGAGATCCACCATACTCAAGAAAATAAGGTTTGTTCTCCCCACTCAAAGATAACAAAGTGGACTCATGATTAGCTCATCCTGGCTAGTGTGTCTGACTAATCATTCAGGGAAAATTTCTCCTGTCAGCAAGAATTCATGGAATTTCACTCTCTGCTGCACACAAACTAATGTTAAATATAACTAAATAAGTTGTGCCTAATATTTTCTATTTTCTGAAGCAAATTGTCCAAAGTATTTGACTCTTTTAGCCTTATCCCTTACTGAGCAACTCACATTTAATACTGCTAAGGAAATAAGCTACTTATATTATGCAGGGAGTGGAAGAGTTAGGTAATTGAAAACAATGAAAGCAAATTCATTGTTTATTTTTGTAATAAAAAATAAAAGGTATTATTTTCACAGACTTTCTTGTTCAGCTGATAATATAAAATTAAAGTTCATAAAATAGAAACCGTCAGTCATGGTTTAGAGTATTTTTATGTGCACAAATTTTATTTTCCTAATTCATTGCTTTGAATATTCACATATTTCAAAATATTAGAAAATATTAGGCACAACTTACTTATAGTTAACATTTGTGTGCAGCACAGAGTGAAATTCCATGAATTCAATATTACATTTCAAATATTTCTAATTTCTTAGTGAGTGTACTGAAAAGAACTTTATGTATATTCAACATAAAATTTTAAAAACACTCTATATATGTTCTCCCATAATGAAAAATTTAACTAGTTAAAGTTTCAAACCAAAACCCATAAAAATTCAGCAGTTACTATTGACTAAAATAAGAAGATATTTAAACACTAGCTTCACTCAGCATAATAAGGTGCTTTATTCTTTAGTGGTTCATTATGGACAGTCAAAAGTCTTTCTTTAGCATTTTATGTGGAACTGGACAACAATGAATGTATTTATTTTGTTATTTATTTTAATTTTATACTATTTTCTCTCTCAAAGAATTTAAGTTTAACTTATTAAGAGATAAACACTGAGATGGAAGCAGGAAAGAAAGTACCATCCTAGTTACTACATTATGAACTGGAACTCATTCAATTCTTTATGCTTGTGCAGTTTTGGCATGTTACACAAGCAATCTAACAATTCACTATTAGAATTAAATGAAATAAAAATAAAAAGAGCTTGTTTGCTCCTAACTGTAATTTGATGTTAGCTATAATCAGGAAAAGTATATTACAGGAAAAGAACATGTTTTCTATATGTCAGAAATTTGTTTACTTAAGTGCCAAGTGCCTATTCTCAATCACTCAGCAAATCCTCAAACCAAATTATTCCAGATGTAATAGCGTTAAAAGCTGTGTTACAGACTCACTGACTTCAGAATAAATCTTCACATTATGTTACACTTTAAACTAATACAGTACAGAGGGAAAAGTTGAAAGACTAATGTTAGATGTTTCTGAATTATTTTTATTAAGCTTACATTTATAGTAATACAACAAACATTTGGACTGCAATCTATTATAGTGTAAAAAATATTTTTAAAGAATAAAGAAATTAATCAAATGTTAGTCAAGGCATAGACTCAACAAAATGTAAAATGGGCAGTGAAGATAAAAGGCTGATCTAAGTATGGGATGAGCTACCTATAGATCTCTCCTGCAGGTCATACTTTACATGGTTTAACATGGTTAACATTTAATAGTCACAAATAGTGCCCTTCTGGGATTTAATGAGGACCAAGATTTATACCAAACAGAATGTTCTCCTAAGGAAAAGAAAGATCTGTGGCTTTTTAAACAATGAATATGGCAAGAATTCAAGAATTAGGACCAACTGAAAAGCTATAAACAAATTAGAACAGCCTAAAACTGGTAATTCTTTACATTATTTCAGATGGTCAAAGAAGCATTTATAGAAATAATGATACACAAATATATGCAGATACTAAGAAAGCCCCTCAACAATATTCTTGAGTTCTTTTACCAGTCATGAAGAAAAAATTATGCCATGATATATAAGGAAATAAGACCATCCTTGCAATCACAGAAGAACTCACTATTAAGCCGAAAGTCTTATTTTGGATTAAAATAAAGTCAAATGTAAAAGCAAATTAATTACTTATTCACGTGATTGGCATTCAAGAGAAAAAGCTTAAAATGGGGGACTTCTTTCAAGGGTGGTAATATGACAAATTACATTCTTAGCTGAAAATACTTTATTCCATTCCAGATATCACAATATAAGAGTAAATGTTTATTTTGATGTATTGTTTTTAATCACGGATTAAAATTTAATATTTAAATATATTTTTTCCTGATAATAAAAAGACAGAATAAGAACAGATTATCAAAAAGGCGAATTAATGTTATCTCTTTCTTACTTTGGGTTTGTGGTTAAGCTTATTTCACAGCAGTAAATTCCTTGCAGAAGAGCAACTAAAATAGAATATTGAGGAGTTAGAAGAGTATTTGGACCTATTAAACATAAACAGGAGTGTGGTGGCTGAGCAGTTAAAATGCTGAGCTTGTCAGCCAGCAGATCGGCATGTTCGAGACCCAAGAACCTTCATGTAATGAAGCTCCAATTACTTGCCCCAGCTCCTGCCAACCTAGAAGTTTGAAAGCATGTAAAAATGCAAGTAGATAAATAGGTGCCACTTAATTTATGTGGGAAAGGTAACAGTGTTCCGTGTGCCTTGGCATATAGTCATGCCAGTCACATGACCACAGAAGCATCTTCAGACAAATGCTGGCTCCTTCGGCTGTGAATTGGAAATAAGCACTGTCCTCTAGAGTCAGACATAACTGGAAGGGAGAACCTTTACCCTTTTTTTAGTATAAACAGCTCCAAATATCATACCCCTCTTTGCACGATAATATATGGTTGGCATTCTGACTGTTATTACTTGTTATCAAAACTCTGTAGTAGGAACAAATTTCTATGAGCTCTACTTAAGATAACAGTCCTAGAATTATGTCAACCCTTTTGCTTCTGAATGTGAACCCTATATGTGTATACACAGATACCACACAAACATGCATACGTCCCTGTGTCTATCTGTCTCTGTCTTTATCTATCTATTGATAGTCCTTTCTTAACAATGGAATTTCTTTTGCTAAGTTATGTGGTCATAAAGTATGACATCACATGACCACATTGCTTAGTGATGGCAATCCCTGCAATTTCAGTTGCCCTTGTTTAGCAAGGATCACAAGTTGTTAAGCAAAGACCTTGCATGACTGTGATTTGGACTTCCTTCTGGCTTCACACAAACAAGTAACCCATTTGAACTTGCCAGAAGATTCCATTTGGATCCTAATTTAGAGGGAATCTAATGCAGTGTAGGACTTAAGTCTCTAATCTGATGTTGATAATAATAGAAAAAAAGTGATAACTTTTTTTTTTCTTTTTAACAGAAATGGATAAGATTTGCACGTAGTCCTAAGGGATAAAAAGTTATAATGTTTAACAGATTTAAAGTTTAAGTCTATAATTTCCCACATTTAGGGTATTGTTAAAGAAAATTACTGTAAGCATGTTCTTTTTCAAAAGAAATATGACATTTGGATGTCAAATATTATCATCAATTATTCATGATATTTTATATAAGAATTCTCTTTGAATATGTTCCTCATCCTCCTATAGTTATGTTTTTTGTCAGCATTTGCTACAAAAATGACATTTTATCTGATACACATCATTATATATTACTTTCCTACATTAATATTACTAGATTATCACCCTTAGTATTGGCTGTTTAAAATGTGTTAGTAATAGCCTTTGAGACATTACTGAGAAACACTGGATATGTTAATTTTTACAAGTGAAGTTTCTTATTTGTAAATAATTAATACTTATTTACTGAAAATAAATAAAATAAAATGAACCAGCTAAGCATGAATAGGACTGTAGCCTAAGAATGCTATATTGTTGCTACGAATGTGAGAACAGATCCTATTAAAATTAAGACTTAAAAAGACATGTAGATGTTTATACACAGTAGAGATGTTCTACACATGCTTAAATGCTTGTTCTAGTATTCCAAAGAAGTCAAAAGACATTATAATTAATCTTACAAGACAACACACATATTTCCCTAGATCATTTTGTAGTTAAGTCAACCAGATTTGCTTCCAAATAAACATACTTAAGTCTGAGAACTGTGTCAGTTATTTTTCCATATCAACTTTATATTCCCATGAAATGGGAATCAAAGTATAATCAATCACAGGCAATGTTGAAACATAGAAAACATGAGTCATTTTTCAAATAGTATTTATATATCGTCCTTTAAACCAATAAACTTTATGCACATTCAAATTTCCTTTTTTTTTCTAAACTTGTCTTCGATGGAATAAACTGTCATTCTTTGGATGGCAAGGCTCCCAGGTTACTGTCATAACTTTGAATAGTTTTCCTCTGTAAGCCTTTCTTTGAAACATGAATACCATGGAAACACACCTAATCCTTAAGATCAAATGTTCAAATGTGTTCACAGATAGCTTTAAACACTAATCTTAATCATAAAACTGCAGTGTGAAATAAATCTTAAATCAATCACCCTCTCTTATTCCAACTTATCTAACCTCACTGACACAGCTTCTCTCTGAAAAAGTTCTGATTTCTAAAATGTTTAAATACATTGCTCGTTTCAAATGACATAGGACCTCTTTTATTCTTCACAATATCAAATGTGAGTGCAGATGAAAGGAAAGCAATATACATAAGGAGTTCAGATTATGAACAGCAATCTTACAAAGTGTAGAGTGTTTTGTTGGAAAACTTGTCCCTGCTTAATGCTAGAGTTGCAGGTTTTGATTTGAAGGGTGACATGAGTTTTATTTCTTTGGTAATTAAATTTCTCAGCAACCACTCAGGGTATCATTACAAAAGGTACACTGTTTTATATTTTTGTATAACTTATGTGCACAGTTATATAGAATTTAGTCCTACCATGTTTCCTTTTAAAATGTACAAAATAACAGCTTAAGGAATGTTTATTCTTTCTCAACCATATGAAGTTTTAAAAGTCTTAAGAAGAATACTGTTCATTGATTACCACTGGAATACCACTACAATACATCAATAATAGATCTTTTTAAGTAATTTTAATCCATCACAGAATTCACCTAGGGTTTCACAACTTAATCTATTTCAAGTTTCAGTTTTATTTATTCATGATTAAGGAGCAAATTGAAACTTGCTGACAGTCATCAGCTTTTAAAAAAAATTGGAGCTTTTATTTCATCCCAAGGTAGCAATAACATAATATCACAGAAGGTCCCACAAATTGCCATTCTTAGGCCCTAAGATAATGTAACAAACTGAAAACATCCCAGGATAGTTTTTCATAAAATCACCATAGAATTTCTGATTTGGAACTTGTATTAAATATTTCAAGGGCATCCCCAAAATCTGACTCTAACCCCAAGATATGGAACATCTAAATAGAAAACCAGAATTTTTTGTTCTCATGTAAAGTGAAAAGATGAATCCAATGTCACAGGAAGAACTAAGAATACCAGCAAACCATTTCAGCTATCCTTTCATGGTTCTAGAACTTTATAAGAATATTTCTTCCAAAAAAAAGTCTCCTGTACAATCCTATATCAAACTCTAACTACACCGAATTTCAAATGCATATTTTTCATGTAAGAGTCTTCTGGTGATGTCTGTATATTATTAGCAGGCTAGCATGGCTCTGTTCCAACTATGGCTCCATGATATGTCAGTGTAATAAATTTAAGTAACTAATTCATTTAAAGGAAACATGAGTGAAGTCACATGAATGTTGTGATTATTGCAAACCATGCATCATGGTTAAATTAAGCCTGGGACTGGCAACAGACAGACTCCTTTTTGTCTCTTGTATCCACTGATCTTGAATATATACAAACCATTTTGCTTTATTATTTTGGATTTTAACTTAGAAATGAAAAAGCTACCCCCTCTATTAAATCTAATTATACTTCTTTTAGAGTAGATACAGCAGTAAGTACATTAATCTTCATTTCCTTCTAATATGTAACTTTTAAGAAGCAATTAACTAATTCCATACTCCTTTGTAAAAAGATGAATTCTGAACAAACGGTTAATACCTACACTGCCTGTGAACTGGTTTTTCTCCTAGGACAAAGGAAAGGGGGCAGCCCAGGCAACTGAAACTTTATCTAGTGGTGAACCATTACAGCTGCTTCCATCTGCAGCTATAATGGTCTGTGCTGCAACTCATGAGATTCTTAAACCCTCAAGCCTGTTGTGCAAAATAAAACAAATTTAAAAGGAGTTTGCCATGCACTCTCTTTTCTCCTGGCTTGTGAGATTGCATTGTCCGGAGCAACCACTGTTTGTTCAGAGAGAGACAAATAAAATGTTAAATAAAACTAATTTCTCGCATTCCATTGGAATGCCTGCCATGTACACCCCTCCACTCCCCCAAAACATCCCATCGTTTTCGTTAAAGCCACATTAATTCTCACCCACATTTCCTCTGGTTCCTCAGAAACAGAGTGATTTAAGATCACTTCGTCTCAAGTGCGAACAGCGGAACCGCCTTTGGACCGGAGGAGGAGGGAAACTGAAACGCCCGCAGCCCCTTCCCTACGATGCAGTGCGCCCAGCGCCGGCGCAGCTGAACCTGTGGAAGCGCGTTTGGCGGCGGCTGCCTCAGCGAAGTTTCCGGGCAGCCGCTTCGGAGCCAGCTTTTTCTGGGTACCAAGAACCGCTTCCCCTCAACGGAAAAGGCGCTTGTGTTATCTTTTGTTTATACAGCGCAAACCCTACGCATACACAGGTGTCAAACCCTCAAATCGTCCGTCCTACCAGATCTGCTCTTGATAATATCAGTGAACTCGTCAACTGCAGGCGGTTCCTCAGGTGGTCCTCCCGCCTCAGCCATGGCCAAGGATCTCGCTTGGCTCTGCTTCTGCGGGTGGGAGCTCCCCTCGGGCCAGAAAACGGAGCCCCACCAAAGTTTGGACAGGAGAATGTTTCGTTTCCGTCGGAGAAGCGGCAGTGGGAAGGCGGAGAGGGAGAGGGAGAAAGAGCGAGCGAGTGAGCGCGGCGGCAGGGAGCCAAAGGAAGAGGGCGGCGAGGGCTAAAGTGGCTCGAGAGCACATTGGCGGGAGAGCTGTCAAACTCTGCTGCTCGGAGCCGCGAGAACAGGTGCTGAGCGGCGGGAGCCTGCCTTAAAAATAGAGCCGGAGGGAGGGGGGAGACGGAGAGAGGCTACCACGGAAGGTGAAAGCGGAGAAGGAATGAGGTCTCAATAAATCAGCAGAGAGTCCCCTTCCGCCCGGCACCGGATCAATGCAGAGAGGAGCAATTAGAGCGCAAATTGCACAGCGAAGGAAAGAGGAACATGAATGATTAAGTAGCTTAAAAGCAGCCCTTTCGTACAGGGATGCTCCGATCAAGCTCGGCTCATCTTTCTTTCTTACTTCTTCACCAAAGTCTGTGCTGGAATCCCGGAATTGGAGTGCCGAGTGAGGAATCCTCTAAGTAGCTCGGGAAATATTTCGGGGAGGTTACTAGTCCTTGGTAAACGCACCAAACTATTCTGATGAAAAACTTACTTCTTCGGTCAGCACTTTTTCCATCCGGAAAAGTATTATATAACATTGCAATGCTTTATGTAGGCTTCTGAAATGCTTTTGTCTGCCTTGCTTTTCATCTTAAAAATGCTTCATTTGGAAAGGAAGACCTCTGTAGTCCCATTAATATACACAGTAGGATCATAAGACCTGATGGAGACGTTTAGGTCACCAAGTTCAATCTCCCAGTTTGTGCAGGAATCCAGATTATGAATCGATGAAGACAACATATTCAAGAAATGCAGAGCTTCTCTCTATCTCTGTCCTTCCATCAGATCTTACTTATCACTTCCTCCACTAAATCTTCCACAGTGATTAAATTCTGTCTAACAGAACTAATGCTTTTGTGCCTTCCTCTGTCCTTTCAAGGAGAAAGTTGTTATTCATACAAATCAGGAATTTCCCGGAAAAGCCTGTTAGGTAAATTGGTTTCCTCCAGATAATTAAAGGCCTATTCGTTACTGCTTCATACTTGTTTTTATAAGTCACCCTCCATAACTTCTCCTTAACTAGGCAGGCCTTGGAAGACACTAAATACAGCTTTGTTCTTACTTGTTTTTGTTAGCCGCCAAGAGTCTCCAGATTTCAGCAGCATAGAAATATAATAAATAATAATAATAATTTGTTCATTCACATATTTTAAGTCAGATAACTCTACAGAACTGTTAAGTTCATTCAGTTGGATTTCAAAGCAAGTATAGGTACCCTACGAGGGAGATGCATGGTTCTTAAATATGAAATATAAAATAATACCACAGTGCAACTTCCTCATTTTCTATTACTTTTGTTCCTTGTGTACAAAATGCTACATTCGAGTAATGGGAATTATCCTACCAGATCTCCAGTGTCATACCTATTAAAGCACGTGTATCTTTGTGTAGTTACCCAAATTCATTTTGCTATCGTATTGTGAACATTAATGTGTAAAGAATAAAGGATAGGAAGTTTATGAGCTGATGTTCTTTCTGTTTTTTTTTTCAATAAGTGTTTAATAGACACTATATAGGAATATTCCTACATTATTCTACAATATGATGTCTTCAGTTTAAGTTTTCATTTCCAACATTCATTGGATTCAATTTAAGCTATCATAATTACATTTTTAGTATACTTTGTGAGATACAACTTATACAGAGCTGTAGTCTATCAGACTCATCTCATGGTCACTCATGCCCTAGTGACCTTCACACTGGATAAATGCAATGTGCTATACATGTGGCTGCCCTTGAAGATCTTTAAAAAGCTTCAGGTGTTGTAGAATATGGTGGTGTGGGCAATTAGCGGCATTTTTTTTTGACAAATAGCATCACCACTCTGCAAACTGTATTGTTTAATATGCTTTCATGTGCAATTCAAGGTACTGGCAATCACTTTTAAAGTCCTTCATGGCTTGAGATCACTTTATTTATAAGACTGATTCTCCCCCATTGTTTCTACCTATCCCATCCATTCTAGCAGAAAGAATCTCCATCCACTAAGGAATGTTTATTGGCAGGCTCCAGGAACAATTTTTTATTATTATTATGGTGTCCACCCTTTGGGATATCCTGGCTCCACAGATTAGATTGGCCCTGGTCCTGGTCCTGTTAGCCCTTCCTTCCTTGAAGATTTGTCTCTGTGCTTTATCTGGGCCCCCATATTTATGTCAGAGCCCATTTCTTGGGTGTACTGAGTGACTGATTTGCTTTCATATTTTTTTCTGAGCTGTAATGTATGTTTATATGTATCTATGTATATGCTTTAATCATTCTTAATATTTTCATATATATGCCCAGAGCCATATATTTGAGATGGGTAGCCATATAAATCTACCAAATAAATAAATATAACTGAGACATGACTTTGGAAACCCAGTCCTTTCGTCAACACTTTTGTAGTTTATAAGTACATCATCTAAACCTTGGAACTTGAGCTTCCTTCTTAGATCTTCAAAGATCATTCTGATGCAGTAGTAACTATTTTTTACAATAAAATTTGCCACCACACAGATTAGCAGGAAGGGAATAGTTGTCAGTTGCCTTGATAAGTCTTGAAAATTGTTACATTCTATTCCTCTTTTTTTCTGGAGAAGAAAGAACTTTGTACAAGTTGATGGATCTTATTAGCTCACTTTGACTGATTTCTTGTAGCAGTGCCTTACAAGAAATTTACCAAATCATTTCTTTTTGTTTTCTTCTGGGAGCCATTTGCCTGTATCTTGTTTTATAATGTCTCACTCTCCCCCTCCCCCATAAAGCTAGCAGTTATTTTTCTCTTCAAGAATGTGCAAATTGTTTTTGGGATCTTATTAGTGGAGAACATCTTTGGGTGGCTATATAAGTTTGATTAATAAATAAATAATAAATAAACCTTTGACATCTGTTTCTATTGGTGATCACTCTGGTGACCATGGTGATGCTCCTTTGGTTGATTTTCTTTCTAATGTTTCACATGCCATCTTCTTTGCAGTGCTTTCTGTCATTATTAGATAATATGTGATTACTTATTCCAATAGTCTGATGGTTCCCTCAGGAACTGATATAAACTTTTATTTGCAGCAGATATATGCCTGGTTGCACAAACATAGCAAGTAACATCTAAAAAAGGTAAGGTCAAGCTTTGCCCTTTTACTCATGGCCGACCCTAGGGAGTGTGCTTATCTATGTTTCATAGCCGCATAACCAACATTGTCCAAAGATGTTTTGGTGGTCATGTGACTGGCATGACTAGATGCCAAGGCACACAGAACAATGTTACCTTCCCACCAATATGAGTGGTACCTATTTATCTATTTGCATTTTTTTGAACTGCTAGGTTCACAGGAGCTGGGACAAATAATGGGAGCTCACCCTTTTATGTAGCACTTGGGCTTCAAACTTGGGCTGCCATCTTCCAGCTGACAAGCCCAGAGTCTTAAACACTAGGCCATTGTGCCCCCCCAAAAATAACATCTAACAGATACTTACAGACTCTTTATTTCACTTTTTTCCCTTAAGGTTCTACCTTATTTTGCATTATTCTTTTTGCAGGTTCTCAGGTCAGCTACGTACACACTGTTCATTTAAATAATCATCATTAAGATCATTTAATAATTTTCTAACTCTATTGACAAATTTCTGTTTGTCGTTCCTGTTCAGATGGTCTTAATATATATACAAATGTAACAACTTCATTAAGAATCCAGATCCATAACAGATATGCACATCTCTTTTATTATTGTTATGTATTTATCACTACTGTTATTATTTATCACTTTTTCCATGGA
>JANHZU010003399.1:145248-157823 GCA_032468055.1 Acrochordus granulatus
TCAGCTTCAGCGTTCTGCCAATCCTTCTTCACTCAGTGCTGAGCTTTTCCCTCCTCTTCCAGTTTATATGTACTTCTGAAAATGCTTGTTTTCTACTAATGACTGGATGTTTAGGCTCTGAGTCACAGTTTTCTCACACATTGATCTGTTTCTCTGCAACAGTTAACTTGTTACTTCTAAATAAATAACCATCACTATGTTTTCAAAGCCCAGAAAACTTGGTGTTTTTTTTAGGCATGACTGTCACTGCTCCTTAGAGTGGTCCTTCCAAGTTTTTGGTGAGCCTTAGTGTTTGGGGTTTTTTTAGGATGGGGTAGCATTTCAGCATTAAAATACATAGTGTTTTCATATATGCAATTATAATTTTAGAACTTTGAGAAGTTTATTTACCTCTGTTCCTTTTACTTTCTTTTAGCATTTGCAAATATTCTCATGATATTTTATCAGAAAGTAACCGGAAAGTTTTGAAAAATCATGAACTCTCTGGCCTAAATGAAGATGAACTGTGTGTTTTACTTATCCAAAACGACCCTTTTCTCATACCTGATGTAAGTTGTACAAATTTATTTGTTATAGCTTCACTGATCTGAAAGACCTTGGTTTTAGAATCAATTTAACAAGAACAGATCTTGTGGACTTAAATCAAACTTGGAATTATCTACACCTCCTGACTGCTGCTTCTAATATGAAAGATAAAATCCTTGCTCAGTATAAAAGGATAGAGATGATTGTTAAAGTGCAATATATACACTTCCTTGGTCTCTTAAAATGATAATGTTTAATAGAGAGGAATCTTTCAAAGAGACTCATTATCACACTACTATTTGTCATTGTATTGATTCCTTTGTCAACCATACTTAAAAAGTCATACTATGGCTATCAAATATCAAAAACATTTGCCAAGCTATATCATCTCCTTTACGTAGATGACCTGAAGTTGTATATAAAATAACATCTGAAACAGAATTGCTGCTCACCACTGTCCACCACAGCAAGAAATTGCAATGGAGTTTGGACTGGACAAATGTGCCATCCCTTCTATCAACAGGGAAAAACTGGTGAAAATTGAAGGAATCAAAATGACCTATGAAAATAACATCAAGAGTCTAGATAAAGATGATCACTACAAATACCTAGGCATCCTTCAAGTTGACAACATCAAGCACATAGAAGTCAAGAGGAAAGTCAGAAGTGCATACATCACAAGAATAAAGAAGATTTTAAAGTCCAAACTCAGGGAATGAAATACTATCAAGGCAATTAACACCTGGGCAATTCCAGTCATTAGATATACAGCTGGAATAGTGGATTGGACTCAAGCACAACTAAAGGTCTGGAATAGGAAGACCAGAAAATACTGACAATCAATCATGCCCTTCATCCATACAGTGATGTTGACAGACTCTGCCTATCAAAGCAAATAGGTGGATGTGGAATGTTGAAAATACATCAGGCCAGAAGAGGAAAAGGGGCATTGGAAGAATAACTGAGGAGAGTGAAGAAGACGCACTAAAGCTGGTATATCAGAAAAGCTTACTGAGTACTGAAGTGACTAAATTGGCATACAAGAATGACCAAATGAAGAACAGAAAAAGAGACATGAAAAGGCAAAGCATTACATGGCCAATACATTAAAAATTAGATGGCAAAACAGATAATAACAAGACCTGGTAATAGCTAAGAGCAGGAAATTGAAGAAAGAGACAGAAGGGCTAATTCTGGCTGCACAAGACCAAGCATTAAGAACAAATGCATACAAGGCTAGAATTGCAAAAACAACAATAGACAGCAGATGCTGCCTCTGAAAAGAAGCTGAAGAAATGGACCACTTAGTTAGCTGCTGCAAGAAGATTGCACAGACAGACTACAAACAATGGCATGATAAATTAGCAATAATAGTGCACTAGAAGATCTGTAAAAAAAACACCATTTGCCTGCAAGCAAGAACTGGTGGGATCATAAAACGGAGGAAGTAATAGAAAATGAAGAAGCTAAATTGCTTCAGAATTCAGACAGACAGGCACCTGCCACATAACACTCCAGATTTAACAGTTGTCAATAAGAAAGACAAATACATCTGGATAGTGGATGTAGCAGTACCTGGAGACAGCAGAATAGAACAGAAGAGAAAGAACTGGGGAAAATCCCAACATATAAAGACCTGAAAATAGAAATACAGCAATTATGGCAAAAGAAAACAAAGGTGGTACCAATGGTAATAAGGACCTTGGGTACAATCCCAAAACAACTGCAGCATCACTTGAACACTATCAGCCTTTACAAATTCACCATCAGTGAATTATAAAAGGCAGCATTACTCAGAACAGCTTACATCCTGAGATAATAACTTTAACAACATCAAAGTAGAGCATCTGCTTATCCCTGGTCTTTGGGAAGGACTTGATAGTGGATAAAAATCCCAAATTCAATCTAAACATCTGGCTGACTGAGTGAAAAACCACCACATAAGAATTATAATTTCAAAACCTTTAGCCTTAGCAAATCTCTTATAAACAACACATTTCATAGTATTTAAACATGATCTAGTTTATCACTGCATAAGTATTTGTAGATCACAGACCACTTCTGCAGATATGTGAAGAGAACTGTCTTAAGAGAGAAATATTATGCATACATTAATGGGTGAGGACCGAAAAAAGCAAAATTAAAGGTTCTAAACAGTGTGCCTTATTTGTGCATATCATTTCATCAATAGTGAAAGTTTTCTTCAATTTGGTGGTATAGAAACTCCTGTACTGATCTATTGATTAACACAAATATAGTATGTAAGAAAATTTAATCTTTGCTTAATCTAGTATCAGAGCCCTTAATTAATCCTAGCTCTGCTTTTTCATAATTAAATTCACTTTCAACATTGTTTTGCATAGGGGTAGTCACCTTTAGGTTTGGGGCAGAATGTACCAGAGAAAGTGAACTGTTCACATTAAGTTTCAAATATTGTCCTTCCTGATTTTTGATTTGAGTCCATTCACTGTTTTGGATGGAAGTTGACCAGTTTCATGAGCTAACTTGATCACACATTTCCATAAACTGCTTTGTATACACATCATGATAATCCATGTCTTGTTTTACTACTATTTACCAAGTGAGTCAGAAATAGAGTTAAGTTAGGAATATAGAAGGTTTCAGTCTGGACAGAAAACAGTAAAACACTCTGAAATGGAGGCATACTTGTGCTTCTTTAATCTATCATGCAATTCTATCTCAGGGAGTCTCGAACTTTTCATTTCATCAAATCCTTCATGAAGTTTCAGATTGCTCATTGAGTTCCAAACATTTATTATATAAAAATTATTTTTAAAATACTACGTTAACTAATGGTACTCCGAATAGTGAAAGAAAGAAAGAAAGAAAGAAAGAAAGAAAGAAAGAAAGAAAGAAAGAAAGAAAGAAAGAAAGCAGTCCAGTACCAACACACAGCTGATAGAGACAACTAGAGGGCACTCTCACTGGCAGTTGACCATCTAGCTCTGGAAAACAGTCTTTCACCTCAATCTGAAGACTAGGGACTAGAACTTAACAGAGAACCCAAAAGGTTATTTGAACCCTATTGACTTTCCATCATTTAACAACAACCTATTTACTCCCAGATATTTATTGATCCCTTGGATGGTCCCATCAACTCTTGAGGGCTGACCACTTTAGGAAACCCTTTTATATATTCTAATAAATCAGTCACTCAGATTGCTTGGAAAGCTGTACTTCTAGCCTTTTAGCTAGGAGAGGCTGGATGATAGGTTCTCCTCAGAAGATGAGGAAAACCATTATTCCTTCTTCATGCAAAGAGAAATGTAGTATGAATGAATGCCAAAATTATATGGCAATTAGTGTCTTAATAATATCTTGGAAGTCATTTGGCAGAATTCTGATCAAGCATTCTGGCAATAAGCAAAAGTTAGGAAGTGCAGTGCAACTGTATGCTTGACAGGACATGTGTAGACAGTTTTATTCTTCATAAAGTCGAACAAATGTATAAATATGAAGAATAAAGCTTATTGGTTTATGTAGGTTGGATCAAATATCATAGTGAGTGGTGTTGAATTATAAAATCTTTTGCACAGACATTGAGGTAAAGGTTGGTTGTTCATTTATTTGCTTTTATGGGTGGGTGAAAGCAAAATGGTGAGATATAAAATGCTAGAGGAAGCAACAAATATATTTAAAATAAATTAAGTTATACATTTACACAGCAAGTTGGTGCAATAAGATTTTTATGTCGTTGTCATTTTTGTTTCTGAGTCCAATCCATGGTGTTTGACCTTTAGAGCCCATCAGGTTGGGCAGAGGAGGCGTGCTATGGGTCCCAGCTACCAGGGAATTACATCTGGTAGGTCTTAGGAGGCAGGTCTTTTCTGATGTGGCACCCACTTTGTGAAATTTTTCCCCACCCCCCAGAAGTAAGATTAGCACTGCCCCTCTCAATATTTCACAAGTCCTTCAAGTCCTGACTACTACATTATCAGCCAGGGGATTGGAGAGATTTTGTGATGGCTCCCTTACTGTGGTTAAAATAATTTTCTCCTGTTTTCTGTACCTTTTTATAGTTATTTTGAATGGTGACTTTTTTAATTAAGTGTTATATGATGTCCAAAGTCACTTTCTTGTGAGATGGGTGACTATACAAATATGATAAATAAATAATTTTGTCATGAAGAGAAATCAAGTAGTGGAGGAAGGATAGTATTTCATAAATGTAGTTATTTGCTCTCAATGTGCAAAAAATATTGAAATTGTAGGTTTAATAAATTTACAATATTTGTTTAAAACATATCTACAGACTGCTTAATATCTCTGAAAAGCCAACTCAATTTTTTGGCCATTCCATCAGCCTTTTGGCCTAATGCTGGACTCATAGCCTTCTATTCAAGCCAACACAATTATAGGTTTCCTTCTCACTCTCTCTATATATGAAGGTTACAGGGGAAGAAGGCAAGACAGCATGTACGGCCCATTCTTTACCCATATGGCAAGCAAGCTAAATGCATGGATGAAACTCTTGTAGGCAAAGAGGTTAATGATCAGGGATGTATGAAATGAGTGTCCTCTACCTTAGTTCTTCACTTTGCACAGTGGAGGCAATATGATTTGCTTCACAAAGGAGTTTGTGATAGGCATGCTCTGCTTTGGCCAACAATCTGGGCTTAAAGAAGCAGAGAAGGATATCTGACTTTGAAGTTTTGCTTCAAGTGGTATTTTGCTTGAATACACATGAATTTCCATTGCTATATCATGCTATATCACAGTTGCAATCAATACATAAACCAACATTAGCCATAGTATCTACATCTACTGTAATGTATTTAATAAACACATTGTTTATTTACATGCATCTCGCTAAACTGAAAACAGAAGCAAAAACCACACACATTATACATTTGTGTCATGTTCGAACTAGGAGTGCATAATGAATCTATATAGAATAGCAGCTTTGGTTTACCTAAACTTTGGAAGATTCAATCTGGCAAGAGTAATTTCAAAAGAACCAAAGAAGGTATCAGTAAATTTAGAAAATGTATTAATGTCTGAATCCTAGAATATCTAATAATTTCTATGGGAACTTTGGGACAAGGATCAAATGAACATATTTTTGTGGAAAGAAATATGCAGTATGTAACTTTCAGAGTTAACTAAACAATTAGAAAACAACATGAAAAGGAATTTCATACCTTTCAGCATTGTTTATAACTTCATATTAAATTGGTGAGATTATTTTAGTCTCAGGAGACATTTCCTAAATTATTGCTGGTGGGTAGGGAGAAAGAAAGTGATTTGGATGTAACAACTATCATAAATATTAAAGGTCCTAAACCTTCATTAGCGAATGATAGCAGAAAACGTTCAAAGTGTTTCACAATGATTTAGATCCATGAATTCCATTAAAGTCAGTACTTTGAAATTTTATCTCCCGTGAACACTTGAAGAAGATGAAAACAGAGAAGGGAAGAAGACATGGCACATTCTAGAGATGAAAAGGGAGATTATTTTAAAGGATTCTACATAATTTTTGTCTTTATTGTTTTTATGTCTTCATTTTTTAAATAAATCTAAGACGATGGTTTGACCTTGCATATTAACAGTTGTGCTAAGGAAACTTTTTTTTCGTCAAGAGATAATCTCTTGGAAAATGCAGTTGGTAGAGTTATAGCATGTGGAGAGTGGACAGGACTTATCTCTTTGTCCCTAATGAACTGTTTCGCTCTCTCATCCTTGTCACATACTTTCTCCTTACTCAAGCAGTCAAGGAACATAAAGCTGTTACAAGATATCAAACAGTATCTGAGAGCTTTTGAAATTAGCTTCAGAACTGCCTGAGACTTAAGACCTCAGATTGCTCACACATACATCTATGTACAGTATGTATGTATGCATACATGTAAGTATGCATGAGTAGATGTGTGTTTTTGTGTATGAAATCAGGTTCGGAGACTAAGTACTCTTTACTAAATGTTGTCACATTTGCCAATTTAATTTTCAGTCAATTCCAGTTTCCTATTTACAAATTTATTTTGTTTGCAAGTTTAGAAAAAATACTTTTCATATTTTTCCCAAATGAATGCATGCATGTATTTATTTTTCCAATAAAGGGTGGGTATATTTTGAAAGAAATCTTTTACATCTTTTGTGTTTAATTTCTAATGTGTGCTTGGGTATATCCTTTACCTTAATTAAAGGCAGTTTTAAAGTATATTTGTATTTCAAGCTGAATTACTTTGTTTTTAAATTTATGGCAATTGGGCTCCAGTTTCTGTCGAATTTCAAGTTTACTAAATTAAGTTCATTTATTTAAAAGTTTACAAAGCTCTAATTTTTCTTGCGATATTTGGTGGTTACCATCTCCAGTTCTTTCCTTGAGAACACCCTTGGGATTATAACATCATTTGACATTGTGATTGAGAAAAGTTTTAAGACGGCCTCAACAGAAATATTTATGAAGATAATTGCACTCCTTGTATTATCAGATTCCATGAACATACTTTCTTGTGGTTTCTTTGTTTCTTCTTTGCAAATGGAAATGGCAGCCTGCCTTAACTGCATTAAAATAATACTTCTGGAGCAATCCTTCCCCATAATTGTCCAGTTATATGGTGCCAATTCACCATTCAAGACTAAATGAAACATGTTTCACCTCAAATTGTTGTGAAAGAGGAGCAAATTGCTTCTTCATTTGATGATAAATATATTTTGTTCATGTTCACTTTCAAAAGGGAGAAAAAGGGACTTTTGCAAAGGTGCTTCAGGTAGAATGTCCCTGATAGTGAATCTAGCCTTTCTTTCCCTGCCATCAACTCAATGCCATTGACTAGAAATTAAAAATAGATACATTTCACTTAGTCTGTAGATTTGTTTGCTGAAACCCAGAGGTCAGGGTATCTTTGCACTGCTGTCAGCCTCCTCCTCCTCCTCCTCTTCTTCTTCCTCCTCCTCCTCCTCCACCACCACCACCACCAAAATATTAAGGCTTTGCAAATATTTACTCAGGATATTTCACTTTGACAAAAGCTGGAATGAACTGCTCCTCCCTGCCTAACCTGCTTTGTGAGACAATATAGCCCTCTTTGTTATAACATCAAACAACAAGAAAAGGAAAGTGGAATAAATGTTTGGATTTATTTATTAATCAAATTTATACAGCCACCAATCTTACAAAAGGTGACTCTGAGCGGTGTACAGTCATCCAGTTTATTTATGATTTAACCATAACAATTTATAGTTAAAGAATATGCATATCATAAACAATTTTTACAGCCAAGTATCCACAAATCAGTGATCTTGACATTCACTGTTATTCCCATCTCTTGCTTTTCAGTGTAGCCTATTTTAGTGGAAAGAAGCCTCCCTGTGGATCTAGTCTCTGCAAAAACTGTAAGAATAACAGACCTTTGCAGATATCCTTTTATCTCTTCTGATGAGAGTATTAGATCTGTTATTATTATTCTATTTTTAATCTGATTTTTCCCTATGCTTAATGTTGGTTCAGTTGTTGTCTTTGTGCTGACTATAACTCAAATTCCTCACACCATTTTACCCCTATCTTTGACTTAGTTGGGTATGCATGTCCATATAGAAACATTATGTTTATCTGGAAGAATATAAGTTATTTATGAGCCTTTCTTGATTAATCCTAATAATAATACAAATATATCCTGGCAACTTCTTTTTAAAGGATATCTGCTTTTCCTATCCAGACCATGAATAAGATAACCTTGTCATCTCTGGCTACATTGTTTCAATGCTGACATTATTATGGAGCAGCATTTTCAAGGTATATGTGATTTCCAATGCTTTACCATCTACTACATTGGAGGTAAAATCAGATAATAAGCAGTGGAGGAAAATAGTGGATATTCATTGGATTTTTCAGACCGACATGGTCATGCTCTTTGTTTTTTATTCCAGATCAACTATTTCTATTGCCCTAACAAATGGATATATTAGTAAGTGAAAAGGCAATTAAAAGATCTTGTTGTGCATTAGTACCAAGGTCATGATGGGGACATGTCTAGGTGAATGCTAAAATTTTAATTTATCCAGGTTATTAATTCTTTGGACTGTTCATAAAATGCTATCTGTTTTCAACTGTGAAGTATATTTGTATATGACAGCAGGTGTGCACGTATATAGAAAGTTGTAGTTTGGCTCCAATCTAACCAAGCCAGGACTACAAATAATATTTATATAAAGAGAATCTGCAATAAAATGTGAAATCTTAAAGCATGTCTCCTCCCATCATTTCTTTTTACTTCTTGGCAAGTTATCCTTCATTTTGACACATGATGAGAGCAGAAGCAAAAAGACATCAGATTACTTGCTTCAAGCAGCACCCACCATTACAGTGTTTTATAGATCATTCCTTCAGGTTGGAGATACTCATAATAGGGGAAGGCTGGAGAATTTCACTGATCAGTTGATTTAGCATGCTTTGGTAGAAATAGCTAGGGCCAAAAATGGGATGTCAATATTCATGCAGATTTAGTTTTGTCCTGGTTAGTGGGCAGCACTTAACTAAGCCATGATTAAAATTTCTGAGTAATCATGATTCTAAATGAAATGAGAGAAAATATTGTGACAGCTTCAAACAGCTTGTTGATTTTCTGCTGCTTGGTTACAACATAGCTTTTCATATTATAATTCACAAACCATATCCATAAGAGTTAGTGTGGAAAAGTTAATCCACAATACAACATGTGATTAATTTCCTAAGTCTAATTTTCTAGATTCTAACTGTAATTGTCCAATTTCCACAAGCAATCTTCATCTGGACATCATAAGCAGCACTTTAAACAGATACCAGGCAATCATGTTATATGAGCAGAATCAACATGCCTTTCTCACAAGTATACATCTGTATCTAATCTATAATGATAAGCATCCAATTGATGCTAAACTGATAACTGGTACACTCACTGTAATTGAAGATAATTACATTGATGTTTCTTCTGACACTAACTTGAAAATAAAATTCCCCACAGAATATTTTCCTGAACTTTGGATCAGTCTACAAAATAGTGTAAAGAATTAACTGGGAAGGCTATGAGGCATATTTTTTGCCCAACAAAATCATTAATTTTGCTTACTGGGGGTATGTGGTCTTAACCCAAATTAATTTATCACTTTAAGGGCTCATGGCACTATAATATTTGAAAACCCCAAGTTATTAATTTGTCAGATACCCAATAGCACTATATTTCCCTGGGAAAATAAATAATAGTAGAGTCTTATGTACAGATATTTATCTTTAAATCATCTCCTGAAGCAAAAAGAATGTATGCCAATTTTTACTAAAATACAATTATATTTAAAGGCAGTAAACATTGCCCTAAAATTTTCATAAATACAAGTTCATAAAGTTTGTGTGGCTTAGCATCCATACCATCAATTTACTAATTAGTAGAAATACTAATTTCTACTGAGAGGCTTATAAAGATATGTGCTTAACAGGTCTGTCTCAACAACAAACATATCAGAAAATATGAGCTGCACATTTCAAATAGATAAAACTACTGCAAAAATATACCTTCCTAATCTCACATTTACTTAACAGTTCATGCATCATATTTCATGACTATTGAAAATGAGCATATAAATTAAGATAACAGTACCTCCAAATCATCTTTGTCAACATTTATGTTCATAAGATGCACTAACATATATGTAATACTCCAATATCCAGATTATTTATGAAGTGTCTTTATTAACTTTTCTGTCACTTCTGGGAATTCTGTCCCTTTAAGAGTCAAACAAGAACTACTGTATATAACTAATACCCCTGTTTTACAAATCTCCCTAACAATAAATTCCACTGATCTAGTGCTACCATATGCCTTGGCCATGTTAAAGGTAAGAGATATAGGATACAGATTTGCTTGTAGTTTTTCCAGAATCCTTTTTGTTTCATCAGCTGAATGAAAGTAATACTATTTTTTAGATTTTCTCTGTTTGATTTACTAACATTCATATCTAATTTAACTAATGGGGGTGGTGTTTCTTGTGGTACCTAGATTTGATAAACAGTGTAAAATCTAATTGGACCATTACAATAACAGATGCTAACTATTCTCTTGCCCAAAAGTGAGGCTCATCACCTCACAGCATTTCAGGGGAAAAAAAGTAAGTATTGAAACTTGCTTCTACCTAATGTAGAGTTTGCATTTGAAATTTGACATTTGCTGAATTTTTTCTTCACAGTTTTTCTAGTTCCTGACATTAATATAACTGTTGTATCTTTAAATCATGGGTACATTACATTTGTATACAGAATTGCCTCTCTGCAAATTTTATGACAGTTGACTTTCAGGAACACCTTGCTCTGCCCCTCATAATTAGCAGTGAAACTTCTAGTACCTAATATTTTTTATTCCCACTTTTATGAAAAAAAATGACTTTGAGTTCCTAGATGCAAACTGTCATAATAACTATTTGCAGCTCTAATTGCAAGTCACTAGCAAGATATTCCTGTATCTGAGCCAAGCAGCATAGTATTACAACCAAGCAGAAGTCCAGGTGGACCAACTGTATTGAGCAATAAATCAACTAGCTCAGCAGATGGGCAACACACTCCCACTTCTATGAAACATCCCAGAGCTGTATAGGCAGTAATGCTGATGACAATATTCGCTGATCTGCCAGTCCTTGATGATAATGCAGCTGAAGCTCCAAAATGTTTCTTGTCTTCATTGTTCAATGAGAATTATCGCATCTCTTTCAGACCAGAAGAGTTTTCTATACATCACTCCTAAGTGGGATTTTGAAATGGCCTTTTGATTGGATAAACTGTGAAATGGGCAACAAAAGAGTCTAGATATAGAAAGTACACTAACTTCATGTCAAGACTGAGGAGTAACTTTGGTGAATCCATCAGACAAGCAACAGACAATTGTACAATCTGATGCTTATGACAAGGTAAATATACCATGAATGCATCTGACTTTCCTATCTGAACCTCTGGAATAGTCAGAAATAAACAGTATGAGACTAGCTTGGCCCATTACAGTAAAATATGCTTGGCTTATTATGCTGTATGGTAGGAAAAAGAGGGATAAGAATTGACCGTTTGTATTGTAATTCGGCCTTGCATTTAGTAGTTGCTGGATTTCTATTTGACTCTTCTAGTCATGAATAAACATAACTTACAAAGATCTGCATCCCTAAATCACTGCCTGCAAGGCTGCTAATTCTAGCATTGGCTGGAAAAAGACTCATTTCCTCTGTCATCTCTGGACTCCATAGTAGTTAATTTATTATAGAATAAATATTCCTATGTGTGTGAAAGGATTTCTATGTGTGACAAATGTGTGGTGTGTGTTTGTATGAGTGAAGGGGGGGGGAGACAGAGAATGAATCTTCCAAGTTTTATTCTTCCCCTTGGAAGCTAACTGGGACTTAGTGACTTTGAGACAGTCACTCTTCTTTGGTCCTAGAATGAATAATTGGAAATAATGTATACATAACCTGCATTGGACCAGCATGGTAGATTATGTTTCATAGTCTTCAACCCATATGTATGCAGTCAAAAAGTATGTATAATTTTTCTTTAGAGAAAAAAAAAATCCAGCAGTATTTTTAAATTTTTTTTTATTTTGGCTTATCTCTAAACACACTGATCCTCACACGTACAGACCTTAAATTTTAGTTCATTTTGGCATTTCTACTGCCATAATTATGGCATTTATGCCATTATTGGCATTTTATGCAATTTATCTAAAGGCCTTATGTATTCACATAAGATTATATGGGGACTAGAGAGGGACTAGAGAGTTATCAAATTGAACATCTTAAAAACTCATATTCTGTTACAACAGAACAATTTTTTGTCTCCAGAAGGAGTTGGTCAAGTATGCAGGAGTGGAAATTCACAATCTACAAGAACTGTAGTAATTTTGATTAATAAGACTAAAAATGTCTAGTGGAAAAATAGATGTTAAATCCCCAAGGAAAATTTTAATACTGGTGACTCAGTATTTAACTAAATATACTGCATTTATTCCCCCCAGTGAGGCACCACCTTGTTGTGGTTGGGGGGCTTGTGTGCTCTAATGAAGATGAGAGCTCTGCCA
>JANHZU010003400.1:0-14413 GCA_032468055.1 Acrochordus granulatus
TCTCAAACATGAAATCTAGAAGCAGTTTCCAGATAAAAACAAAACTGGATATGTTCTTTTTTGTGATTGTTCTGGCCAGGTAGCAGCTTCTGACTCCAGGAGGAGAAGACAAGCCTTACATCTCCCCTCCTTTCAGCGAGATCACCATCTTGTCGTAGGAAATGAAAGTTGCCTGGGCACAGTCCAGAGTGATTTTTACTCCTTCCTGGAACCCTGCAAGACATGTGGGGGATGGGGAGGAGGAAGACTTATGAACAGAGCAGCAGCTGCTCCTTTTGGCAAATAGAACCAGTCAACCATATCCTCAGATTTGCAACGAAAGCTTAGTTCCCTGACTCTGGCAGAAGTGAAGAACCAAACAGCCTCAGCTTTCCATCCAGAGATTGCATGTGCAAATGTTGTATGCCCCTGTGTGCCTCCACATGCATTGCCACATAGGCACAGATCTTTTAAGAGCATACGGAGCATTCTTACAAAGAAAAATGTGTAAAAATGCCACTGTACTGTCCATATTCCCAAAGATTTCTTGCAAATAAACCAGAAGCAGGCAGCAGCATATCTAATTTGGCAGCCAGCACCCTCTCTAACCAGAGAAAGAAAACAAGAGGACAGGAAAGGGGTTGAGAGGAAAGGGCTCTCCAGTGTGACCTGGAAAGGAAGCATTTTTCACAAAGCCTCTAGAGCTGTCCAGGATCATCTACCCAGAGTCACACCAGGAGGGAAGGCAAAGAGACGTACGCAGTGGGAAGACGGTGGTGCCGTTGGTGAGGCTGTTGAGAGACACGCCGTACGGGGGCACACTCTGGTTTAGGTACAATAAAGAGTTCACTGCGAAAATCACAACACCTCCTGGAAGGAGGGGAGGGAGAAGAGAGGCAAAGGAGGGAGGGAGGACAATTTATTTATTTTTAATTTATTATCTGCCGCCTCACTTACCAATACGGCAATTCTTTTTTCTTACAATAATTTTCTTCCTACACAGCCTGCCATTATAACAACATTCCATGATTCTCCTTCACAATTCTACCCCTCCCCACAAAGTGGCTTGCACTTCCTAGTCTCTGTTCAGTCCCCAGCCAATGCAGCACCTGAAATCCCAGCCAGAAGGCCCTGCATTTCCAGCACATCTGGAAGGAGATGGTTTGAGATGCATGCAGAGGCCAACCTCCACACCAATCCCTCTCTCTACTTGAAGCCGGGAAGGGCCACTCCACTTACCAATGGGCTTGGGTACTGCCAGGGCTTGTGTGCAGTCAAAGGGCAAGTTGCTGAGGGACCAGATGACTGGGTGCACCTTCTGCATGATGTTGAGGGAGATGGCCACGATGCTGCAAGTGTCCTGACGCACAGCCACCCGCCTGCCAAGAACAAGAGACAGTGACTGCTTCACATTCCCATCCCAGCTAAAGGAGGAAGATTTCCCATGTCTGAATAAACATGGTGAGGGAAGAGAATGAGAAATGCTGTTGGCAGTTACAGATCTAAAGGAAAAAAGGGGATGGGGCATCATGTGCTTTTTCCACAAGAGGAAACATTTTGCAATGCTTGAAAATTGGTCTCTTCTCTTTCATACAACCAAATCTGGTCTTCAAAATTCAGATTAGATTATTGAACAGATTTATTTAATATCTTTGTATTCATAGGCTGCCTATTTCCACAGACTCTAGGCGGCTTACAACTTTCATTCACACATTGTTAACCCCCACACACCCCCGCTGACCAGAGATGTTCACATCCATCCAAATAGATCCTCTTCTCCAATTAATTTGGGTAAAACTTGGCTTGTTATAGTGAAAGCCATTACAACAACTGAAAGAGTGTTGGACAACCATGAAATGTACAGCACACAGCAGAACAAGAGCATTTTGCATTTGTGGAAAAGGCAGAAACAGAAGCTGCAGCAACTGTCCCTGGAGTGTCAGGCTACATGGAGGCATCTTTAATCCTATGGCCTTCAACTGATTCCCACCCACCCCTTGCTGCAAGGGCCCCATGGATGGCTCTGCTCAGAGACAGAGCTTGGGGGTGGCAGCACTGAGAAGGCGGACAGAACGCACCCTGGCCAGGTCTGGTTGGGCTCAAAGAGGATGAGCAAGGTGGGCTCGTAGTAGCCATACAGGAACTGCATGTCGATTATGTTGAGCAGCTTTTCATCCAGCTCCCGCACGTCGATGATGTAGCTGGGCAGAAAACTAGACTTTTGGCTGCAGAGAGAGAGAGTGAAGAGCACAGCAGTTAGCAGAGACTCAGAGATGCCCTGGGGGAGGACATAGGGTGGGGCTCCCCCTCCCAGGCAGGCCATAGACAGGTACCCAGGCTCCGCCTTAAGCACTCCAAAGCAGCCTCATTCCAGCCTCAGTGTTCAAGACACAACTGAACTCCAACTCCCATAATTTTCCAAATAGGATGGAAACTGTTGGATGGGCTGGTCTAACAATTGTTTATTTATTATATTTATTTATTTATATATTAAATAAACTCTTAAATACTTTACAATTCCAAGATTTTACAATAACTAGATCACCCGAAACTTTGCTCAGTGAAGTAGAGAGTGGAGTCTGATGCAAACTAATACTAGCTAAGCTTCCTTTTTCTTTTCTCATGCCAATAATTTCTTGGGGTTGCTACAAGTAATCCTTAACTTACAACCATAACTGAGCCCAGAATTATATGCCAGTTGTTAAGCAGTTCATCACATGACCGTACCTGATTTTACAATTTTTGCAGCAGTAGTTAAGCAAACACAGTGGTTGCTATGCAACCCCATTGCCCACAATGGTCATTTTTTGCAAAACACATTATAAATCACAGTCACACAACCATAGGACACTGCAACAGCCATAAATGCACGTCAGATTGCCAAGCATCCAAAATGCAATCACATGAATGTAGGGAGTAGGTGCATGGCAGATAGAACTTTGCATCCAGTTTGTAAATGCTTTTTTGGGAGTCCGTCAAATGTCACTAAGTGACGAGTCATAAATCAAGGACTACCTATATTTACTTAATCCATTTCTGCACTTTGCATAATATCACTTATCCCAAAAGGGAACAGAATGTTGGTGCAGTGGCCGAGTGGTTAAGGCGCTGCCGTTCAACAGGGTGAGCTCCTGTTACTTGCTCCAGCTCCTGCCACCCTAGCAGTTCAAAAGCACGCAAAATGCAAGTAGAGAAATAGGTACCACCTGGGTGGAAAAGGTAACCGCATCTGTGCGCGTTGGCATCTAGTCATGCCGGGCACATGACCATGGAAGCATCTTTGGCTATGAAACCCCTAGAGTTGGCAAAAACTGGCAACTCTACCTTTTTTTATTATCACCTATCAGTGTGGGTGGAAAAGATAACAGTGTCCGTGCGCCTTAAGGCGTCCAGTCATGCCGGCCACATGACCACGGAGCCGTCCCAGGACGACCGCTGGCTCTTCGGCTTGGAAACGGGGATGAGCACCGCACCCTAGATAGAGTCGGTCACGACTGGCAGGGTCTCCTTTACCTTTTTTTTATGTCCCTAAAGGCATGGAGTAAGAGGAGGAAACAGAAACAGAACCAAAATGCATTAGAATAATCACGATGCATTTCTTGAAATTCATAATTTAGCAACAAAACAGTAGTGGGTTAAACAAAAACCACTGAAGGATATTCCTGAAGCAGGAGTATCCATTAGAAGCAATTATTAAATGCATCAGTATTTCTAAAAGTTAAGAGTTGAATGAAACTGAAGAATTCTTTTCATTTCACATGCACACACACAATTTCCTTTTCCGTCCCAGCCTCAAACCCCTTCAATTAATAGAAGTTTTGGAAGTGAGAGGAAACATGTTCTTTATCAGAACTGTGGAAGAAGAAAGATTTTTTTTTAAAAATTAAAAAGTGTTTGTGTGCATTGAAAATAAAGTTTCATCTGAAACTGGAATAGTTCCTTAACTTATAAGTTCTTATTTTAATACTGTATTCCCAACTGTTGCAGCACAATGCATGGAACAGCTGTTGACATGCCTCATCAGTGGAAAAAGTCACTCATTTCCCTCTCTGTCCATCTAAAGAGAAGCCAGCATATAAGTCCACTTATGCCTCTGAACCAAGGAAACAAGCAGCAACATGTGGTTTGACCCTCCCTTCTTCAAACACTGAAAGGTGGGGGCAGAGACAGCATTGAAAGTGGCTCAGATTTGGGTGTAAGAAGGACTGTAGTTCCTCACATGTGCATGTGCCAGAGCTGGACAATATCTTTATGTGTCCTTGTTGTCATTCAATCATTTCCAGCTCTTCATACATAATTTCCCCAGGATTTTTTGTCAAAAACTGCAACTTTGAATTTTTGTAAACTTAACGTTTGTGTTAGCAGTGATGATATCCAGGAGTTTTTTCAGTCGTCCTCTTCTTCAGTTCCCTCAGTTTTTCCAAAAATCAAGGACATCTTCAATGACTCTTTCACAATGATGTGAAATATATCATTCTTAGATCTTCCTGTGACCAGTCATGTTTTATTCTAACCAGGATGGAATCACAGGTTTTTCTTGCAGCACAAAGTCTTCTTTACAATTATCTCTGGGATCATAATTCAAAGGCATCATTTTTTCTTCATTCAGCCTTTCTGATGGGCCAGCTCTCACAACTATAGGTCACCATTGGTAAAATTAAGATTTTGACAATGCATTATTGCCAGGGTGATGACCCTGTACACTTTAATGTTTGTCATAATTTGTATCCCACAGTATCTATCATAACCACAGGCACTATCTCTGTGAATGTTTGAATTGGGAAAGATAAGACTTGTGACTGCTTAAACTTTTTTTCTGCCGCCTTGTACTGGATTGGCACTGACGCTTGACATAATCTTAGGGTTTTGTTTTATAATTTCAGTAGACTGGCTTCTGCATATCTCCTTTCAACTTCATCAAGGCTTGCTATCAGACATCTCACTGCTTGTTGTTTCTCCCAGCAATATCTGATTTTTTTTACTGTACTAATTAGTTTTTTTTTGAGGTCAAAATGTCCAATTATTTGGGAAAGGTTGTATTTATTAAGAAAATAAATAATTATGTGCACGATGGAACAAAAGCATTAGAGCACATTTATGGAATGATGATTTCATTATAATGCTAGAATATGAACTTGTATTTTCCAAGTATTTTTCAAGGGTATCACTATCTCTAAATATGAAATAATCCTTATAATCCAGTACTTATTTATATGTCATGTAGAAACCTCTCATCAAATTTTGCACTAAAGGCTAAGTGTTCAGTCCTTACCTTTGAGACTGATTCAACTGTATCAATATCCCAGTACTTAGTTGAGGAGAAGGAGGAAGAGGAGGAGGAGAAGGAAAAGAAAGGAGAAGAAAGGAGGAGGAAGAAAAGGAGGAGGAGGAGAAGAAGGAGAAGAAGAATCTCTGCTGTGCCATGATGGGTGCTGACAACCCTTTTTTTCCTGTAGTTGCTCATCATATACAAATATTTCCTTATGCAAATAAGTACAATACATCTATGTTTTTAACAGCTCTTCATCAAAAGCATTCAGTAATCAACATAGTAGAAATAAACTTTTTTTCAGAACTCCATTGCCTTTTCCAGTGTTACCACTCGGATCTCAGGTATCCTTCTCTCTTCTGAATCCAACTGAAACATCTGATGCTTCTCATTCCATGTGTTTTCAAGTCTGAATTAAAAATCTTGAACATTACCTTACAAATCTGTGAATAAGGGCAACTGTTCAGAAGTCTGAACAGTCTCCATCACTGCCCTTGTTATTGGAATCTAAATTAATATTTTCAGTCCCTTGGCTACTAGTGTGGTATTGCTTATAACTGCAATTAACATCTGCTTCCAATTGCAATTAGCACTTTAACTACATCATCAATTAAGGTTTTAAACAGTTCTTCTGCCATTTCATTTTTTGTTGCCAGCAATGTTTTCTAGGATTCATTTAATTTCATGTTCCAAAATGTTTGGGCACAGTTCAGTGATTGATGTATCATCAGTTTTGGGACCTCTTTTGTACAGTTCTTTATATATTCATGATGATATTTTTTCGTTGTATCCTTACTTCTTTATTTTCTTTTTTTAATCAAACCCATTTTTACATAAAAGTTCTGATTATTTCTTTAATTTTAAAACTCTTATCTTCTCCATTTGGTAGTTATCCTAAAACAAATAATAAAATACAATGCCTTGTCTTGTCTTGCTTTTCTATGAAAATTGATTCTTATTTTGGCAAATATGTTTTGCTTTCTACCATTCTTCAGTTATTTTCAATTTATTAGCACACAGCCATTATGCTTTCTTTTGCTTTTTGTTTTTTAGGATTTTGTTTGTTTCTACATCTTTAATGATGTCATAAATTTCAGACCTGTATGCTTCAGGTGTTTATCAACTCTAATTCATTATATCAGTTCCCAAATGCTTAAAATTCCCTCCGCCCATCCATTCCCAGCCAAGAAGTCAATATTGGGTTTATTGAACAGAACTTTTGGGAAGAAAAGGGGGGATAAGCAAAGGCAGAACAAAAGCATAAACCTACTGTAGATTCTTCTCTTGTGAAATTGTTTCTAAAGAATCTTGCGAAAGGGTTACTTTCCACTGCCGAGGAAAGGTCAGATTACTGAACTGAAACTATCAGCAGCCCCATCACAAGACCATGACTGAGGAATGCTAGGAGTTGCAGTACAGCAACTTCTGAACAACCACCAATTTCATGGCTTGGTCACAGATTCTTAGTGCACTGCAGAAGCCAGTGAAAGTTTCTATTTGTAGGCTCCCTCCATCCAGGCAGTCTTTACATCCAGTTTCAGCTCCTGGACCAGGAATATTTCTTAGAGCAGTTAATGTTGGTGTTGTTCATTCATTCAGACTGATAGCCTACATTCCTGGTCTCACTGTGGAAGAGCTACAACTTAATAGGAAGGAGTATCTGGACATGTTAACAAAAGATAAGCAGGGGCAAGCAGTTAAAAGACTGCTGGGAAAGGTTATTATGGCTGGGCCCAGATGAAAATTCTAAGTCAAGTGTGCCAAGACATAGAGGAGCAAGCACAGAGAACAGAATTCAACTAGAAGATAATTGGAAGTGGGGGAATTAAAGCAGAAGAGGAGGTAAATTCTTTCTTCCAGAGATTTCTGAGTTGCAGCTAGAAATAATACCCACCCACTACAATCCTTGGTTTCTTTGTCTAAGGGGCAATGAAAGGTCATCTAATCACTTCAAAAATGCAGCTTACAAATTTCTGTAAAGCAACCAACATGCCCATTGCAAACTCTAACTCTTAAGAAGCACACTATCCCAATTGGCCCCACAGAAACTGGAGAGGCTTCCTACCTTTATAGAGTTGTGCATATTGAAGAGAGCCAGGACCTTGCAGCCAAGTGCAAGCTTTCTTAGCCTCAGCATCTGAAATAAAGCCAAGGAGCAGTGATACAGCAATGAGCCAAAGCCCTGAACTCATAATATTTGCATCTACCAAAGGTACGTAACTGAAAAAAATGGAAGGAGAGCAGTGCAAAAATAATGGTGTTAACTGCAGATTAGCAAGGGAAGACATTCTCTGGACTATAAAGCAGAGTGTCCTCAAAGGGGCTTTAGACTGGCTTATCATTTCAGCATTTTTTCAACAAATACAAGAATACATACATGATACCTTAAGTCAGGACTACTTAATACAAAAATAACATTTTTTTCCTTTGGAGTAACACCCACTTTAATTTGGGTAGGACCCTTATTTTCCATACCCAAGATTCAGAATGCCCTTTGCTATGCCTGCTAGTTAATACAAAGCCAATCCTGATTAAGAGCAATTTTGTTGTTGTTGAGTCACACAGTCATGTCTGACTCTTCATGACCCCATGGACTGCAGCATGCCAAGCCTCCCTGTCCTGCATTGCCTCCCGGAGTCCACACCCATCACACAAGCCCACCCCATCACACTGGATATGCTATCCAACCATCTTGTCCTCTACCATCCCCTTCTCCTTTTGCCTTCAATTTTCCCCAGAATCAGGGTCTTTCCCAATGAGTCCTCTCTTCTCAAGTACTATGTGGCCAAAGTACTTGAGCTTCAGCTTCAATATCTGTCCCCCTGTGGAGCAAACAGGATTGATTTCCTGTAGGAATGACTGGTTTGACCTCCTTGCAGTCCAAGGGACCCTCAAGAGTCTCTTGCAGTCAAGGGACACTCCATCACCACAATTCAAAGGCACCAATTCTTCAATGCTCAGCCTTCCTTATGGTCCAGTTCTCACAGCCATATATTACTCCAGGGAAAACCATAGCCTTGACTATGCGGGCCTGACTATATGGCAAGATGATGCCTCTGCTTCTTAATATGCTGACTAAGTTTGCCATCGCTTTCCTCCCAAGGAGCAAGCATCTTTTGATTTCATGGCTGTAAAGTGCAATTTACCCATTTACAATACTGTTCTGGTGTATCTTAGTAAAAGTGGTTGCCGCTAGGTTCATTGGGACTTAATTTCAGATAAATATGCATTATATGTATATATAGATGCAGAGTCTATATATAGACAGAGTCAGCCTCAGGATCTAGACCTTGGGACTACCCAATTTCCTCTGTTTGACTGAATTGAAGGCTTCTAAAAGACATGGGAGCTCTTTAGTGGTTTACAAATATCAAAGATGATACAATAAGTACAATAAATTACTTGGTTTCAGGGAGTGGGTTATAAATGCAACTATCTAAAAAAGAATGCTTAAATTGTTCTGGATTTCCAGAAAAGCAAGAACTGTTTCAAAACCCCACAAAAAAGAACCACCCTCTTCAGGACAGCATTTTCTGTTCCAAATCAGCTGAGCCACAGCAGTCTGCAGTGTGTCCAGAATACCAGAATTACTGCAATACTAGCAAAACATCCATCTTTATACACATAACACCTACACAGCCTTCTCATGACAAGACAATTTTATGATTCTCTCAAAATGGCTGTGCAAAGTATAATCTGGATTGAAATGATCATGCCATATGGATTAACTCAAAACAGGTAATCAGTTCTCCAGTGTGAATTGCCATGGAACCTGCCCTCAAGCCAAGCCAGCAGATGGGAGAAAGACAGCTTCAGCAGGAGCCTTTCTTGGTACAGGGACAGGAAGGTCCAAGAGACAATCTGCTGCACTGCATCAATTCATATGGCTTCCAAAGTGAAGTTCTTATGCATCAAGCTCAAGAGCTGCTTATTGGTTACAACTCTGGAATGAATCAATAGAACAAGACCACAAAGCAATACTGGTCTGTAGAACAACTCAAACCACAGCAAAATAATTAATTCATTTGCCAAAATTTACAAAAAACCAGCCTGGGGCAAGAGAGAGTGCAAAGATGCCCTTTTAAAATGATTCTGGAACGCCAACAGGGTTTAACCAAGTCCTGCTCTCTTGTGAATCTCAAGCTAACTGGAATTATTGCAGAATCCGGCCTCCACTGATTACTCAAGAATTTAACCCAAAGTAGTAGCATCTCACAGCAACTGCACTTTATAGCTGCACAGTCAGCCCTGATCCATTTCTGTTAGGATGAAGTACCTATTTCACAACTAAGGATTTTTTTAAACTTTACTTGGTGACAGAAATACTAATTCAGTACTAATTCCTTGCTGATTTTGAAAAGTAATGCTTTAGTGTATTTTCTGGATCTGGAACACACAGTTGACCTATATGATAAAGGCTGACATCACCTCTCGTCCCAACTTCTGGTCCAAAAGAATATCCTCATACAGGCTCCTGCCTGGAAAACAGCTGACTATGCCTGTCACTGCTTGGTTTTGGAATAAATGAAAACCATTTAAAAAAATACAGTTCCAAAGGCCAGCTGAAGAGGACCCTGCCACACTGAGATTCACTCACTGCATTATGCATTATTCAGTAACTAAAAGATCAATTTTCCAGAGTACAGATTGAGATGGGCAGCTATAGAAATCTAATAAATAAGCAAGCAAGCACACAAGTCACCAAAGGAGGTATGTTATCTCTTGCAGAGTAGAGTGGAAACATAGGCTCATCCCTGAAGAGAGAAAGCTAGTGGCGATAAAAAAGCCTCGCAACAGATGTGAAGCCAAGCAGGTCTCAGAGGTCTCCAATGAAGGAGACCTCTTGAGCTGTTCAGAAGTGCCAGGTAGATTGAAAACCACAGTTCCCTCCAGGAGATAGTTTACTTGCTGCTCCCCCCAGACACACACAGCAGGAAGCAGGCAGATCAAAGCAGATCTTTGCCAGAGCAGCAAAGGACATGGGCGGGTTAACCAGGCAGGCCTGGGATCCTGGTAAACTCTGCTTCACATCAGCACTGGGAATGTGAACTCCAAGCAGGGCATTTCCTTCCTTCCTTCCTGCTGTTCCAAAGAGCCCCAGATGTGCTGCTGGAGAAGAGGCAGGAGCCAGCCCTTCCCATCAACTATCAGACCAGGGTTTGTTTTTATAACGTGTTCTCCAGCCTGCACAAGCAGAAAAGAGAGAAACCTAGGGCAGGCAAGTGGAAAAAATGGCTTTTTGGACACCAGCCTCAAAAGCTATCCAAGCCACTCCCTCCAAGCCAAGTGGCCTGAGTCAGCTCTGCCTCCACTTAACACTTCCCTTTTTTATTTAATATTTTAAAGAGTCTGCATGTCTAAACATACAGATATGCACACATCCCTGAACAATACGGGTGATAGTCCTTCACTTACATCCGGTTGTTTAATAGCCATTCAGAATTATTCCAAGATGGCCTTGGAAAGGATGATTCACAGCACGTAAAGCACTTCCAGGCACCTTAAAATGTCGTGCGCTCTCCCCTGGCACTCACAGGGCCACATTTCAGGTGCTTGCCAACCACCTCACATTTATGACTGGTTGCAATCATATGGCCACAGTTTGTGACCTTTTTGCCAGTTTCTGGCAAAATATCCATGGATTCAGATTTACAACAGCAGGACCTTTACTCAGATCAACCAAGTGTTGATTCATTCGTTGTGACAGGAATTGACTGACCAGTTTGTTGCCTGAGCCTGACCTTAGGAGCTGAAAGGGAGGGACTTACCCAAAGTCACCCAGCTGGCTTTCATGCCTGAGTGGGATTAGGATTCACAGTCTCTTGATTTCTGGACTGGGGCCTTAACCACTGGACCAAACTGCCTCTCCTTGAGGTAGCAAATTATGTATTGACTAAAATCCATGCATTGTATGCTCAATTTTAGACAACTGGCTTTAAGCTGGCAGTGAAAAGGGTGGTGGTGCTACACACACAAATGCCAAAGGTCCAACCTCTTGTGAGGACCTTTAGCCTTATCTGGGAAGTGCAAGTGCTTGGCGGGCAGTTGGAGAAATTCTTGTAATCTTGTAATAACAATAAATGTGTTGAACTGCACCGATTAAGCCTGATCCATCGCACCTAACAGGGACCCAGTAAAGTCCCTGCAACCTTAAGCCCAACACTTAGTACATGTATCAGTCAACAAAGAGTCCACTGCCTCCACATTGGGACAGATGTTAACTTGAGTGATGTGCCAGTCTTTAAAGATGATGGGCAGTGTTTTTCCTGTCAAAGTATTTTTGTGGAAAAACACTGCCCATTATCTTTAAAGACTGGCACATCACTCAAGTTAACATATCCTTCCAACTAAACACTTGGCGACTTCATGAACACTGCTAGGTTGTTTTCTTGGCAACCATATCCAAGTAGTTTGCCAGTGTTGTTTTCTGGGATGTTTTTTAACTTTCTGGTCTAGCCTCCTATCCAGATCAGCCAAGAAACCAGGCACCACTCTGTAACTGAGCCATGAGATAACTAAAAGGTGATAATCAAAATGCAGAATCAAGAATCCGTTCAAGGATTGGGAAAATTGTTTTGCTAGCCCTAAACCTGTTTCATGGGAATATTAACTCGGCATCCATATTTTTATTTATTTTATAATGTATTCAATATATTTGCATTTCAGGCCATTTGGTATAGATTAAGGTGTTTCCTGAGACAAGTGGCTCACATACAGGTAACAGGGAATCCCACAGCAGGTTTTCAATTCAGTGTTTCTGCCACGTGCAGCAATGCCACCAGGACTGAGGGGCTGCAGTCCACCACCCATCCTCAGAGCCCTGTTGATCAGTCAGCATCAAGCTGGAAGAAATCCTAACCCTGCAAGGATTTTGCCTAGCCCTTCATACAAGCAAATTGGGTGGTCTCCTTGCTACAGTGAAGCAATTCAGATCACTTTCACTGCTTGAATTGCTTAGAAGAAAATTTATGTTTTCTTTAACGAAATTTATTGTTAAGGGGCACAGAAAATTTAAGGACTTAATTTAAAGAACAAACTTTATCCTTCCCTGCAGATATAAATATGTATTTCTTATTTTGTAGAATATGGCCTTTAGTTTGGGACTCAAATTATTAGCTGATTCTGTACTTGCAAGCCTTTTGTTTCTTAATTCCAAGTTTATTTTCTTCACTGTACCTTCAACCCCAACTATTTTGTACCTCACAGACCTTTTGGGTTCTCTTAAAAAAAAAGAATAAATCTAGCCAGCCTCACTTTTCTTCTCTTCTTTTATAAGAGTATCAAAACGCCTAGGCTCTGAATTTCAACTGAAAAATCTTAAATTATTTCTTTAAAATAGCCACACAGTCAAGTCATGTATTGAAAAAAGCCTATATCTGACATCATGGAAAGCTATGAAAGAGGAGAGTGGGCAGATGTGGGCAGGCTTTTCTAAGGACCAGCTGTTGTTCTCACATGGCCTAAAATAAATGGCTTTTCCAAAGTTTAATGTGAGCTATGTTATGGCTCAGGAATATAAATGCTCTTCTGTTTGGTGTGTAGAATGCATGCTTGCTAGAAAAGGCTGAAATATCTTCTGTACTTCGGCGCCGGGAAATCCTGTTGGAAAGGCTAACTGCAGGCAGACTAAGATATCAGCCCAGAGAGCCCTTTCCTTCACTACAAATACAGTTTAAGAAAAATAATGTCTGGATAAGCCTGGGAAATAACTATTTCAGTGAATGAAGTTCCCTGGACTGCTAATTTGCAATCCTTTAGTACCAGGCAAAAGTCTTACTATTTCTCCAAATATTTAATCTCTTTCTACTTATTTTAGGTTTTACTAAATTAAACTACTAAGTATCTAAGGTAGTATCATGAAAATACAGGGATAGGCTGGTATAAAGATCTAACAATGTAATAAAACATTTTTGAAAACTGAAGATATTCTGAAATATATGCTGAGTTGTCAAGGATCTAGTAGAAATGTTTTAGTTTTACTAAGGCAAACTGTCCCAAAATAATATACATAAATTAAAGGTATCAGTGCAAATATTTTCTATACAGTAGTTTATGTTATACAGATAATCAAATTTTGCTGAAACTTTGAGAAATAAACAATATTAAGCAGAAAGGAGTGGAGAAAGCCTATGATATCCAAAGCATTCCCATGGACCAAACAAAATCAAGGTGACAAGAGCTGGAAAGCAAAAACTGGGTTAGGATTAGGGTGAAACCTGAAAGTTTGGAAGCAAGAGCAGAAGCAACCCTTTCTCCCTCTCCCTTGCTCTGGTTCACTCTGGATTTTGTATCCCATGTAGCTGAGCCGGAAAATTCACTAGAGACTCCAAAACTGCTCTAAGAACTGGTCTACAAATTCTACAGAAACAGTTAGAGATTAAAAAAAACATTAAGAACAGGCAGAACCTCTAAGTAGTATAAATTGTCAGAGTGAAAAACATGCATGGATTATTTTCATTTCAGGTACTCTGTGCCTAGAAGGATGGGTACTGGGAGTTGTGGCAGGAACCGCCCTGGAAGAATGAATCACAGACTATGATATAGATCAGGAAAACATTAGCTAATGTGGTAAGCTGAGGAAAAGGAAAAGGCTGGAGAATAACGTTCTTCGTCAGTTTTCCACTCAGCTACAAGGGGTCAAAGGCTTCTGGGGAAGTCCACGTTCGAGTGCTGAGACAGCCTTGAGAGAAAATGTACCAATGGAGTATTTCCTCTTCTCTTTGAGGGAAACTTGAAAAGGCCCCCAGCAAACAGCCTGAAGAGTCAGGAGGACAAATAAACCTTCAGTGCTTTTAAAAAGAAATATGAGGACACTCCAAAACCTTAAGTGATTAATTCCTGACTTGGAAACATAGTGAAGAAATTCCCCTTGCTTTCTATCATGAGGAATGTGTCCAGACCAACAAAGTTGTCCTGCAAAACTGAACAATCAGCAAGTTTATGTAGCCACAGGATCAGTGGCTTCCTCTGGCTTGAAGAAAAGGTAGAGCAAGTCCTAGACAAAGTGTGATCTGGTTACTTGTCACAGCCACACATAACCTTAATTACTTGGAATTCCAGTAGTTCATAGGTTGCTGATACAGACCAGATCAAGTCAGACATGAACAAACTTACAACAGAAATACACCCCCTCTCTGACTATCAGAGTGCCTACATCCTGACTCC